>JAODLL010014461.1:0-12577 GCA_026546735.1 Forbesichthys agassizii | reverse complement strand
CATCTTTCTCTGTCTCGCTCTCCCTCCCTGCAACCATTTTAAAGATGGGCAGAGTTTTCGTGTTTGTCTCGTGTGTCGTAAATTGTTTTAGTGTTTGCTCCATGACATGTTAGATGAGTTCAGCCCTTTAATGTCCACACGTACAGCACACACGACTACACCCTGATACTGCCTTGGAGGGACTTGACCTACGCCTGTAATTTGTGCTGCTCGCCCGCAAATTCTTTCACGTCTGAATGAAAATTTATTGCATGATTTAATTAGGCAAATTACACAGTAAAACTGCGGGTACCGCTGGGTAAAAACTACAAAGTGCCTCTGCAACAAGACCTGACTAGCCCACACTGGTTGTTTGTCACGCATTCAGAAATGTGAGTACAAACCTTCAGATCACTGGGTGTCTGCCTTGGTGAATAACTGGTGAATAATGACCTGATTATGATTACACGTTATTATCGAGGTCAGGGTGGATTACTGTTCAGACCTGTAATACAGTATACAGATACAGTATTATGTTGATGTACGATGTTACCCTGCGTTTGTGAGTTCCTAAAATACATCCATGGTTGTGAGGCCCCGACACCCTGTTAGCATATAATGCTTGAGAAGGTCAGCAATGATTGACAAAGTATTGAGAGGAGCCCAACGTCGGGTTAGCGGGGGAAGCCACCAGAGCCACACCGTGAGTAATAATACAACGTTTTTGAAAATGAGGGCAGCAACGCTGAGTCAGCAGCATGTGAACGAATGAGAGCTGAATGAGAGCCACGGCGGAGCCACGAAGGGGCCCTGGTTAGCTTGGGACTGCTGGAGGGAGCGCTGCCAGAGCCTGTGGTCTCCTGACATCCCAGGGCTGTGTACGCTAAATTGGTGGGTGGGGAGCGTGGTCAGCTGGTGATAAGCGAATGGAGTCTATAAATACCAGCAGGGGAAACCCTGGAGCCGCTGGTCCATAATGCACCGGGGCCGAGGCAAGGACAAGCTAGGAGCAGCAGCCATTCTGATGCCACAGGCCCTCACACACCGAGAGGAGGGAAAGAGAGAGAGGACAGTAAATGAAAAGGAAGGGATGATTACAGCAGAAATGGAGACCGGAGGGGGGGGGCTCGGTATAGCCCCGTAAATGCTTCACCTATAGATGGTATCAGCTCGCACACAGTGTGAGTAACTAGTGGAGTTACGTAACAGCAATAAATGACCAAGAGAAAATAGTATATCTGGCTGCTCTGCGGACGACCTCGGATGAACCGGCTATTTCTATGGCAGCCCTGTAATAAACTTGCCAGTACAACAGGAAGCCTGGTTGACAAACGCTAGAGAGGGGACGCAATCCAAAGCTGCCCTTGTTAAACATTTATAAGGACTGTCTGGGAGCCTTAATGGAAGTGTTAAAAAAGAAAAAAGAAAAACTACGTTTTGTGAGAAAAAGAACAAGCGCCCCAATAAACGGCACCCTCAACACCCTTGGCAGAACGTGACATTTTCCGATTTTCCAGATATGCGAATGTGAAAAGAGAGGTTTACTCATTCTTGTTATGTTCCATAAAGTTTGGAAAGAGAGCTGTTTGTGTACTCACCCAATGGCTCTCAAGCTGTGGGTCAAGGCATTTGATTTGGTGATTTATATTTATGAATGAGGGTCCTGCTTACTACAACAATGTAAAGCAGACAATTGAAGACCTATTCTTTCATCTTTCTGTGTTAAGACATTAGACGCAGGCCAAACCTTGCATTAACCTAGCAAGGAGCAAAGCTCTCGCAATCGATAGATTCTGAAGATGTTATAAACATTGCTAGGTTATTAATTCTATAATTTGTGCACATTGACGCGAGCTAACACATCTCTTTTCTGCTATACTGTATAATTCCACATTCTGCAGGGAGCAGGGCTTGCTGATTTTATCTAAAGAAAAACACGGCCAACGTTCTTGGATGTTGTGAGACATTTTCCAGCGAGCGAACCAAACATTAAATCCTCATTCCAGTTTCGCTTCTACCCTCAATAGTGGTGACAGTATGCCTCACAAACTCACATGCGCGCACACACACACAAAATGATGTATGGATGCTGACACGCTGACACACAGACACACACACAAACACACACGGCATGCGTGTGCGGTGCACCCTGCACTGCACGATTTGCCTTTAAACTGGATACAGGTCACAATATGGCATCGTATATTAGCCACTATACTGAGTCAAAAGACCCTTGCTGTGCTGCTTAAGCGGCTTATTTCTCAATTAAAACACTTATAATGTTTTACTCAGGTGATCTTGGATGGTAGGAGACTTTGGTTGAGCTATACAAGTAGGGGAGGGTGTGTGGAATCACAGGTAAATACAGGGTGCTATTCCTGGCACTGCTATGATTGCACTGGGTCATTACCGTGAATGATGAGCCAGCCACGCCTCCTCGGAAGCCCACCGTGCTTGGGCAAGAGCTTAGATTCCAAAGCTCATATTTGAATAAGACCCGGACAAACACACCGCAAGCACACAGCGTGCCTCCCGCCCCCCGCCGCCTCAGTTTTATTTGCATTTTGACAATGTTCAAGTACTTTTCAAGCATCAAACCATGGTTCTCTGCTGAGCCCTAGACACTGTTTGTTTTGTTCTTAAGCTTTCTTTCTCCACACTTCACTGACAGTGAAGTGCTCTAAAGTTGGACCAGAAAGTGAAATACCACAAATATACAAACTGGATACACTGAATGCACAGAGATGAACACACTGTCATATGTGAGAATAGCCAACGGATTATTTCAGTCAGCACAGGAAATATCTGTGCTTCACTGTCCCCTGTAGATCTATAGAATCATATTTATTTAAGCTTTTTCTTAGCTACTTGAGCTAACACAATGAGCCGTGTCAGAGTTGTTTTAGGGATAATGCCTGTGAGTGCATCTAATCCTTTCCATTATGTTTCATTTGAGCTGGCAAAGACCCTTATTAGTGTTGAAACACAAGTGTGTTATGGGTGAGTTCACAGTAACCTGGTCTGGGGGTGTGTGCAGCACCTGTGTTGACTGTCCAACCTTGTACAGAGGAAGACATACAACACAATAGACCAAATTTAACTAAATGGGCTTTGTGCTGTCATTAATCCACACAAATATTATTATTTACATTTGACTGGCCCCAAGAAATGCAATATTTGTCTGTTCTAAGTAAACTGCATGTTTGGGGAAGATGCGTAGAAGGCTGGTACATATTCTGTGAGAAACAAGCTATATGATGACAATGATGTCTCTAGATCACAAAGATACAGTATGTGACATGAGAGATAACCTATAGAAATATCTGTACTTTATTTGTTTTGAGGGGCTGGAAACACAGAGAGGCGGCTAGGAATAGCTGTGAAGAACAGATGATGATGTTTATACTGTCTATACTGTCTGCAGTGTCAAGGTCACAGAACCCACTGCTTCCCTTTTAAGTGTAGATCTTCACAGGAGAAATAAATCACTGTTGGTCTAATTAGAGCAACTGTCCATCTGCAGAAGGAGTACTGGAGAGGCCAGGGGGTAGGATGAAACAAAATTGTAGATCTGAAAGAGCTTGGAGCACTATAATTAAGACTGACCAACACAACTTCTAGTGACAGCTGAACATAGTAGTTTACCCGCTGCTTCAAAGCTGCCTAATGCTTTCCCTGAGGTGGTTCGCATGACACTACTACAGCTTATAAAATGGTTTCCGTTTCTGCCGCGGGGGAAGAGACACTTGGTCGTTGATGGTCAGTGAAGGTGAAAGACAGCTAGAAAACAAGGCAGATAAAGTATAATTTGCTTCAAAAATAAAATCAATGGAAACCAGAAACCAGCTGGAAAGCACTAAGCTCTGTTGCCAACCTGTACACTTGTCCACTACACCATAGTCTACCTTTGAGAAAGCCAAAACAACAGCAAGACTTCTTAATGATGGATTCCTTCTCTTTAATAATGGGACACCCCTCAACCAGGTTATAGCTAGGGCCTAGAGGAGCTATCATGGTGGGACAGGCTTGCACTCCAGCTGTTGGTGATGACCCGCGGCTCGGGCGGGTTTGGATAAGCTTATCAGAAAAGATTGCGGGTGCGGGTGGGTCGGGTCAAACGCTGCAAAGCAACATTTAGACCAAATAATAAATATATACTGAAACATTGTGTGCGAGCTGGGATTATTCCTCGCTCTCTCAAACACACACAAACACACGAGCATGCATTATGCAAAAGCACTAGTGGCGGTGAGCCTCTCATGCCCTGGCTGTCAATATTCTGCATTAGCCATACCAAATTATAAAGATGGTTAGGCCTACTGTACGTAAGCTTAGTTCATTTGTGGCATATACGCAGACGCGTATGCAGTCGTGTACCGTTCTTATGCTAGTGCAGTAAACAAAAAAATGAAATAGGCATTTAGCAAGGCCGTAGCCTACCTGTCTCCAGAGACAGACTGGTGACTCTACCCTGCAATATTGTCTGCGCCAGTGTAAGCTATGTCCCTTTGAAACTTGCATTAAATTAGAAATCGGTAGAGCTACCTTGCTAATGTTGCCATTGCTACACAGGCACAATTTGGCGGTTTGCGGGTCGGGTGATTGATGAACGCAGATTTTTGCGCGGTGCAGGTTGGATCTCATAATGGGTCAGTTTGGTGTGGGTTGTAATCACGACCCACGCATCACAACTAGTTGGTTATAACCAATTAGTGCTTTGCACTGTTTTCAAACTGTTAATAAACTGGGGCAATTATTAGCATTTTTTATCTTATATTTACTGATGCTTCTTGACGGGCCTTGACAGGTCGTGGACAGGTTCTTTCTAAATAATTAACACCTACAGGGGGAAGAAATTGAGGAAGTATTGAGATAGGTTGCTGTTATTTCTCCAGGGTGGTCAGGTGCACAATAGGTGGCAAGAATGAATTTCAAATTGATAAAAATGTAAGAGAATATCCGTTTATATGATAATGATGCATATAGGAGGTGATATATTTCCACTGCTGTGAAGGTCATGTTTACTGAGAAGCTACAGTAGCACAGAGCCAGAGTTGATGATATCAGTAACTTTAAATTACTGGTGGTAAGTACTGGCAAAGTTGGTGTTTGTAAATTACCCATAAAAATCACATAGCATCATACCAGTAAGTAATATTACATTTAGAAATACAATGAATTAGATATCGTTGTTATGTTCCTGGCTGTAATTTACCCAGAAATAACCACAGTATATAGCCTTGCAAGATCAGGATGGTCTCGCTTGAGTTTGACTGCCTTAAGAATTAGTACTAGAAATCTTTATAGAAAGGTTGGTAAACCTAGTGTGTGGCCAAACAGCGTCGTAGTGTTTAGGTGTGATGAAGGCAACTTGAGAATAACTCGTTAATGACAATGGCGGGTCCTACAGAGGTTAACGTAGGTGATGCCATATTAGAATATATTAGAAGAGCAAAGGCTTTTCCCAATGGAAAATGTGTTTTCACTCTACTCCCGACTATTGAATGAATTTAATGCTGGTTCACAGGTTGAGGCTAACAGACAGATATTTGGCATGTCAGGTTAAGTATCATTCCCATAAGTAACATATAATTACATTTAGAACTACAGTGATTTTAAAACTTTATTTGTAATTAAATTGATTTGTAAAATGTTTGTATTATAGCCTAATAATGACAATCATTTCTACAATAATTTCTACTGTTCACTGACTTAACACATTCTTTCTAACACCTTACCAAGTATACCCCATAATTACCAGGCAGTCATTTAAAGAATTTCCATGATATCTGGGGTAGTTTCTACAGTATTTGGTCAGCACATCCAAAATGGTTGTTGACACAAATGATAATATATTGTTGTACCACATCAAAAATAGAACCTACATTTAATGAAACATAATACACCGTGCATGTCACTGGCCTGTTTCCATTATATTAAGTCTACGGTCTAAGTCTACGGTAGATCTGATTGATGCCAAATCTATTAAGTACGGGTTGGTAGCCATAGGAATAATCCTGTAAATAATATACTGTAAGAGCACAAGAGGCCCTAGTGTTATTGTTATGTATTATTGCAGCCCAAGTCTGCCCGGATGAGGGGCTGTCATGGCATGACCATCGATGCTATTGAGAGACATGCTATGTGCAGTGTAATCACTTGATGGCAACAGCTTATGCAACTAATCTCTGGTAATGAGCCAGCATCCTAAATCTCTGGGTGCTGTTGGCACACTGCCATCTGCAGCAATCAGCAAACCGTTGATATTCCCCCCCATAATACACAGGAATGAAACACTAGCGCGCCGGCTTGAATATATGCTGTTGATAAGCCTAATCATGCAACGCAGTGTTTCCAATATCCCCAGCCTGTCTTTGAATTTGTGTTTTTCTTTCAGTGGTATAGCGCTATATGTAAAAATACGCATCAGCATTTGTACATGTCCCGAGCTCCGATCTCTATCACGCTGTCACTGCAAAGAAACACAATGTGTGTGTGGACAAGCCTCATTCCAAACTGTCACAGTATTTATAGCTGCCTGTGTAATACAGTATAAAGCAGTCGTTGCGTGTCGCTGCGTGTGCATGCATAAGCGGGTTTGTGTATACTGTAGTGTGTTCCACCTGACACAAATGCTGGTGTTGAACTTGCCCAGACCTTACAGAAGCAGAACTATCTTGATGATTTTATCAGTCACCTTCCCCGCCCATCAGGTGAATGTTATCAGTGCCGGAGGAGCCATATCACTGACGAACGACAGGCTGGCATCCAATTTGAATATCAAAGCATTCGCTGAATTCCTTTGCCACCACTCACATAAACACACACACACACACACACACAAACATTTTCTATATTGTATTGAGACAATAAGATCAGCATGTACCAAATACATCCCATAATTAATCCAGACACATGTTAAACACCTTCATTTTCCTAGTCATGGATAAAGGGTAAATCTCTCTTTGTGCACAATGCACAGGCCAAGCGTCATTTCACTTGTGAAGGACCTGTCAATCAAAGGGAGGTATGTCTAGGGCATGGACACCACAGCACAATGAGTCATCTGGAGACATCTGACTTTGATTCATTTGGTCTGGCTTTGGTCCCATAGTGTTTTGTGGTCCTGTTATTCTGGTATCTAATGAGCAGACTGAACACATGGTCATTTATGCAAAAGGTTTACAAGGAAATATACTACCAGTACCAGTAAGACTTCAACAGGCTTGTGTGAACCTGACAATGTATCTCTAGCATTTAGCTGCTTCAGTACTGTATTCCCTCATACAGTAAACTGTTACTGTAGGTATATGCATTAATTGTATAGGTGCTCTGACAGTCACAGAAAGGCCCTATAAGACTCCAGCGGACTGACCCTATATGTGAACTAGGGCTGCCGGTTAACTCAGTAAGTAATCGAAACCGACATTCAGAACATCTAACCGACGTAATTTTCCTATGTCGGTTGATTTTTTAAAATCTTGTTCAATCAAGTGTAAAGTAAATAGGATGATGCGTGGACACGGGGCACTCAACAATCCCAAGCAGCATACTGAGAAACACTGCTGTTATTAACATTAGTATCAACCGCAACAGACGTAAATCGAAACAACACTTCACATCAATGGCTCGCAACATGGCAGCTCAGGTGGTGTCACATAAACATTTATCAGAGCAGAACAGACTCATAATGCGTGACAGACAACTGAATTAACTTACTATATAGCAAGGTGGCTTTATAACACCTACTGTTAGTAGGTCTGGTAGGGCTTTCAATGAGACATTCCTACGGAAACACAATTTCTGGAATAATGGTTCTATAATCAGAGTAGACAAAAATGTCTACAATAATTGGTGGAGTAGAGAAAAGGAAACGCACACTGAATGATAAACATAGGCTGCCTACTACAGGATAATACAGCAGGGTAAGACAACTTTTGTCTGTCAATATCTTTTTCTGTAAGCTAATATTTATGACTCTCTAGCTTTTATTATTTAATGGTTTAGTTTTTACAAAAGCTGCTGAATACTACCGCGTTTATAGTTATGGTGTATTCACGTAACAACGCCGGTCTAGTCGACTGACGGGAAACATCATGGAGCAGAACTAAAAAAAAAGCAAATCAAATGCCAAAAAAAAAACTTCATTAATCGTAATCGACAATTTATACATAAATACAATTTATCGTGATTTGGATTAGAGGTAAAATCGTTCAGCCCTAATGTGAACTGAATCACCTGGATTCCCCTCACACATCTCTGCATTTATACTGTACTGTAGTTATACTGTGTAGTTGTAAAAATAATTACATTTAGTAAACACATACAGACAGATATATGTGCGCTCTTACTAAGGTAAATTAGTATGAAAATATCAATGGGACCTCACTGTTTATATTTCAAGATTTATATCGCTATAGTGATAGCTTGCATGTAGCAAAATGCTTTTACAGTACCATACTGTAACAATCTCGAAATGTACAAACCAGTTGTATCCTTTGACAGAATGTTTAAGTTATCAACATACTTACTATATAGTAAGTCTTTCACTGATGCCTACTACAAAATACTGTACATATGTTCCTACTTTTCATATTGTGGGAACACTCATGGCGGTTATGCATGTATTTGCCCATGTGTATTGCTGTGTGTGTGTGTGTGTGTGTGTGTGTGTGTGCGCGTGTTTGTGCGTGTGTACGTGTGCGTGCATGTGTGTGTGTGTGTGCGCGCGCTAATTGGCATGCACACATTTCTTATTTGCCTTAAACAACTGTTTTCTTACTTTTCAATTTCTGTTTTAGTACAGAACTCCACTGAAGTGAACAATACCCTAGAGAAGTAATTATTACAAGTGTAAACATTAAGAGGGACTATGCCAAGCAATGCACAGCCTGAAGTGTTACCAGATCACATGAGCTCTCTGCAATTATAATCCTCCATTGAATATACTGTTTTCTCCACCAGCAGACAAAAGGAAACTGATTGCAGTAGCTATGACAATGACGTGAATACTGACGTGAGCAAGGTTATTGAAAGCAGACATTTCATTATCATATACTGTATGCTATTAATTTTATAGTGCGAGTCCGTTCTGTTTCCATGACAATATTCAGATGATTTCGTTTTTCTGTGTCTAAAGCCACACTTAAGATGTGAATCTATGAATCTCTGAATGGAGAGATTATGCCAATGACCTTAAGCAGCATAGTACAGCACCACACTGTTTAAGCACCAGCCATGTAAACACGTTCACTGGTAACTTCACTGATTTTCAGTGTGCTGCAGCAAAGTTTATTATTATTTTTTCCTGTATACAGTATCCAGTTATTTTTGAGGTGATGTCATGGTTCACGGTGAATATCACGGCTGAGTTGCACTAATCACAATCACAACAATTGATTCTACTGCTATTTTTGGAATATGTGTGCTGGTAACTGAAGAGTTAACACGTTCCTACTGGCCCATAAGATATATCGTCTCTGCTGCTTTGCTGTGAATCGTCCATTTCCCAACAACACTGCACTCTTCATCTGTGCTCTGAATGACTTGTCCTGAGGACAAACATCCCTTCATTTCATGTGTCAGAGTCACAACACTGGCAGAGAACGCATAAACATAGTCCACAGACACACAGCCAAATATTCATCCTCACAATAATACGCACGTGTATAACTCATAAAAACGCAGACTCAAAATAATATACAGACTTACAGACAAATCCACACGGAAAGACGCACGCGCAGAAGAAAGGCTTTCTGAGAAGTTCCGTATGTTGGTTCGACTCCCTGCTCTCTCACAGTCTGACAAGATGGGCAACAAACACTGCATTGTCCCCGCTTCTTTCATCTTTCCTTCATTGTTCAATCTTCCGATTGTTCCGGAATGAATGTGGGAAACCGTAAGCGAGCGCAACATGGCTTTGGTTCACGGGCTCCGAGTTCGGATACGTCAGTCTCACCGGGCTACCTCACGGGACAGCATCACACCACATCAAGCTCATCTATGCTGCCAGTTTCCCTTTAATGTTTCACATTTAACACAGATGGGCCCTCCAGGCGGGTATTTATGCCGCTGTCAATGTGTTATTGACACAAACGAGGCAACATTATTTGGCTTCCCTCACTCCTCTCCCTGGTGTGTCAATCAACATTTACTCAGGGGAGACGGCTCAGTGACAAATATAGATATCCCGCTGTGGGCGGGGGATATGTAGCGGAAGGAATATGTGGACTGAATACCGTGTAAACTAACGGCGGTTAAGTGGCCGCCTGGTGTAACCAGACCTAAAATTAGTGTGAATATAGTCAGACCACGCTCCATATGAAGTGTATCCTCCTAGTGGGCGTTGACCTCTGGTTAACGTCTATTGGACAGCGTTGTGCCAATCTGCGTTTTGATCGCCTCATCTAGCTCTGCCAAACACGCTTGACTTCAACGCCATAACCCACGCTAATCCCCGGCCCGCCAACAGGGTTTCCAGACTATAACCTCAGTGAAAACAATTGATCTGAGAGCAGTAGTCGGGTGGAGCCGCGTTAGTTAAGTGGTGTAGGTGAGGAGGACCAGACAGTGGTTATATAATTCATCAGCCCACAGACACACAGACACCATGCCTAGTCTGCACTTGTCATCTTTGCGTGCATGGAGGCTAATTTGCCTCCGAGCACGACCATCACAAAGCACTGGAACACATGTGGGAGATGACAAAGGGAGACAATGAAAGACAGCAGGAGAAGTGAAAGAGAGAGTCAAAGACACAGTTGACAGACATCGTTGTGTATAACGCACTGTTCTACCCCTACTAAGAAAGAAAATTGGGTGATTACAATGTGGGGATATGGAGTTGCTTTTTTGGAGGGGTGGGGCATGATATTATTTAAAGATGTTGAAATATTGATCACACATTTTAAACTAGTAGTGTCTTATGAGGGGTGATATAAGAAAGCTGAGTAAAAACATCCAAGCTGAGACCGGACCACCTGACTCCCATTGTAAACCAGAGGACAACATACCTTGTGCAAAGAAAAACCTAAAAAAATAAATAAAGTATGAATCATGTTCAGTAGTTTCACAACATGGTCCTGTACTTAAGAGACATATCATAATTGTACATTGTGCATCATGATTGAGTCATCTCAGCTGCATTAAAATTTCGCCACACTCGTGAGTGGGAACAAAGCGATGACGCTTTGTGTGGCTAACCAAGGCTGTGGCAACACGAGGCTGGGCATTAACTGGCATTATAGCTGGCTACTTTCACAATGTCCTTAATCTCATGATGCCTTTGCAAGTACACAGTCGGAAAATAAGGCTTGTGTAAGACTGGACTTGTAAGGACTGGTTTAATCTGCCCCTGCTGTCTCACATCCAATGGGAGAATGGATTGGATCAGCTCAAACTGTATTGATCTCCACTGCAATACAGGGTCACTGAAGCAGCAAACAATTGATTATAGATTAAACCACAACAAATTGTTGAAAGAGCATTTCAACAATTAACTATTTGTTTGCTTTATTGTTAGAGCCGAGTTACAGCTCAGATTCACGTGTCTATTTTTCTTCAAGTGATGTGTGTGAGAAAGAGAGAGAGGGAGAGAGACCAGAGGTTTTGTTAAATACTTTCTGTCGTTTCATTTTGTTTTACAATTACCGAAGAATCTGAAGGCCGTCTGTCATTGTGACAGATTGGAACTACCGAGGGCATCACTTTAGTAAGTAATTCACACCCCTGTAATTGTCTGTGGCGAGTGAGTGTGCATATTTCAGTAATGATCTGTTTTTCTCTCGCCTTTGATCTCATGTGAATGACCTTGTTGTCTACCTGGCTCCAGCCATCACATTGGTAGGATTTGTTGCTACAGAAGCACTGCAAAATGTCACAGCAGATGAACCCGCACAGTTTCTGTACATACATATATACATATACGCAGGCACGTGCCGTCTGGGTAGGCAAGGTAGACACAGCCTACCCTGGGATAATACTGATTTTCAATAAAATCATCATTTTATTTTATGCCAAATAAGTATTTTTTCTGATGGAATTAATAATTGTTCAGATATAATATACTTTATATTACTCAAAACATTTTATTTAAACATTTTGATCGACATAGTTCTTTTAATAAGCCCGTAATCTACTGCAGTTTGTGCTCTGGCACTTCCTCGTTTTGTTTTTTTTAAGATGGTGACATAGGTGATGAACATTTCTATTGGCTCAATCGCTCTCACTACTCTCGTTCTCTCTAAAGTTCGCGGGCTCTGACTGTTAGGCTCTGATCAGCTCCTCATAAAGCACCGATCGTACGGGATCGTATCGTATCGTAAAGAATGCCTACCTTGGCTGCTTTCATTCTGTTGGGTTGGCGCAGGGCTGCGCATGCGTAGGCCACGTTGCCATGGTTACAGGCATCACAATAATGTGCCAGGGTAGGCAGCGCCTCATTTTACTACCCTGGTTCTATGGCCCAGAATCAGCTTGATGAGGGCGTGGTTATGCCGCTCCCTGTCAATCAAACTTGTTAGTATCACTACTGTAACTGTTGCTCAGCTCCCGCTACACTTTTTTGAAAAGCCTAACAAGCTATGGATGTGCCAAAGGC
>JAODLL010014451.1:0-12500 GCA_026546735.1 Forbesichthys agassizii | reverse complement strand
GGGTCTGACCTTGAAAGGTACTGACCTTGACCCACACAACGCCCTGTGCTATCCATCACTGTGACAGCTATTTGCCGCAACTGTATGTTACTTCACATGCCTACCTATATCTTATTGATGACAGATTACACATCAAAGATATAGTACCAGAATGCTTGCTATATATTCACACTCAAAGACACCTCTTCTTTCGATGCCATAGGGTGCTCCCTTAGAAGCTTTGCCCCGCACATTTGAAACGCAACACGAAGGCCAAGATGTTGTTGTTGTGTGCGGTATGCACCACTTTGTTTGTGTTCCTATTTTCTGAAGAACTTAGTAAACACAGTAATAATATTTTTTTTGTTTTTCTTAAACACGCACAGACGCTAGCGGACTGCGAAGATATTTTTGGTGAATTTAAAGTGTAATCCCTTGCTATACCTTTAGTGGCCTGTGTCCGCCAAATGCGTTTTCAACGCTGGCAGTGTCAATGTTCTATGCAAATCCTATGAAGCTTAGCGTTTTATACCCTCTAAATGCCCTCGCCGCAAAGACAATGTTACTCGTCTCTTTTGTTGGCCAATTTGATCAGCTATTAATTGTTTAATTTTATTGTGGTGTCATTATGTGACTTGAAACGCGCTCGATTATTAAATATCTTTTTAATTCAGTTAGATATTTGTACAGTGTACAAATTTACACCAACCGATCCAACTCAGGGTACTCCACCTAACAGAAGGTGTTTACTAGTTAGAGTCAGTACAGTAGCATGTGTTTTTGGAGCGAAGATTGATATACTATTATATACGTTATATATGTTGTTCACCCACAGAGAGCATGAGCTGGGTGTTTTGCTCTCCTGATGACGCGTTGCTGCAATAGTAACAACACGTTATACAAGAACAATTATACTACAATAAATACAGTATTCACAGCTAGCTTCTGGGAACTGGTACAAAGCTCCACGATCCGCCATTGCGGTGAAAAATTTTTTTTCCCCACCACTGCATATTTAGCATGTATGCATACTGTGTTAACCTATGTGTGATCGACTGCCCGGGAGGCATTTGGGGAATGGTTATTGGAGGCAAATATCTTCTGGGAAAAGGGGTCTGGTCCTTGCGAACTTAGGGTAGCCTGTCCAATCATCTGGTTTGAGATGTTTTCACTTTGGCTGATTGTTGACTCCTAAGGTTAATTATTGTTCCAATAAAAGGATTAAATTATAAAATGATCTGGCTACATGGGTTGTCTGTAATTCTTTGGCAGGGGCGAGGCAGGCTAGGGAAAGTAATATAGTAATGTAAAAGCTATGGGTGACGTCACGGAGGGTTTGTCCATGTGCCCATACATCCATTTATACACACGGTACATGGTTGCAGGCAACAGTCTGATGTGGGACGGGGACACAGAGGTGTCCTACTCCAACTGGGGGGCCCAGGACACGGTGCTCGGCATGTTGTCGGCCAACTCCTGCTTCTGGATCCAGAGCAACACGGGCCTGTGGAAGCCCGGCTCCTGCAGGAACCGCACGCACGGGGTCATTTGCAAGCGGCCGCGCAGTACGTACACACACACACAAACACACACTCATACGCACTTGCGCACGCACACACACATACACATTCAAACATACGCACACCACACACACATACACACACACACACACACACATTCAAACATACGCACACACACATACGCACATACATATGCGCACACACATACACACATGCATGCACACACGCACTCACACTCATACGCACACACATAGACACTCATAAGAATGCACAGACCCACACACACACTTATAGAACAGTATATACAGTGCATGCACACAAACTAAAAACACACAGGTACACACACACACACACACGTGCACACGCATGCACTCAGTTCGACCAACTGAAATTGTCAAGTACGTAGCACTGTCCAACGACACAGGGATTGGTTATAAATGATCTTTTATGTATTTGCAGATGCTGACCCCTTACCTGTGACGTGTAAGTATCAGACGCTACAGTACGCCACTCTGAATAATAACTGTAGGATAGATTAGATGTGGTTCTTTAGTTGGAAGACAACGGGGCCTGTTTCATCAAGCCTCAAAACAGCTTTAGCTAACGATACGCCTTTCACAGGGAAGCCCCGCCCCTTTTTGCATATCCACTAACAGTTGAGCATTTATTGAACCTCCCGTCTGTTTTCTGCTATTGCCTACTATGCTGTCTTGTCCAACCCAGAGCCATGTAAAGAGAGAGTTGCGTCATCTCCATTCACTCCAACGGACCGTTTTTTCACAGCAAGTTCCCGGAAGTTAGCCTACTAATACTAAAAGTACACTATAAATTCTATATTCAATGTAAATTGGTGCATTTATTGACTACTACTTACCAAAACATTTTATATATCTGTATATACTGTATATATATTTTCAAATTGCCCTCAAAGCACTTCCTGGAACTGTTTCGCCGCAGGTTTTGTTTTGCTTCTCCATAAACCATGTGACTGTTGAAAATTTCGAACTTTCGTTGGCATAACTCTGTTATTTACATGGCTCTGGTCCAACCTAGTTACAGTAACAAGGTTGGAGAAGTAAAAGGGGCGTGGCTTAGGGTCAGTCAACTCGCTATGCCTCCTCATAACATAGTTAATAAAAATACTACTCACTGTTAAGTCACTGGATATAAGCATCCACTAAATTATTCCTAAATCGCGGGTCACGAGACACAGAGTTGGGGTCGCAAGATGATTTCCAGAAATAAAATAAAATTACACACAATTAAAAATAGCATATTTTAGCCATAATTATTTTTTTGTTATCACTTTGACTGATGTATTTCACAGCAAAAACTATATATATATATAACTCAGTGTGCTAATCTTGTTTTTAGAGTTTAAATCTAGTCGGACTTGTTACTTTCTAATATAAAAGGATTATAGACTTGAAACGTGGACTTATTTTAATACATTTTATCAAGTTAATTTCACTTACAGCTTACTTTATGGCAGCCAAATGTGCTTGTTTTAAGCATAAGCATGTTCATAGATAACATTTTTGCACCTGCATTTTTGCAGTGTAGCCTATTAAATTACAATTTATATAATAATAATTGCCATAATATTTAAATATCACAATCTATATTTGTATATGCCATTACATAATTATTATATTTATGTAATAATAATAATTGCCATAATATTTAAACGTTATTATGTATATTTGTATATGTCATTAAATAATTATTATATTTATACAATAATACTTGCCATAATATTTAAACTTTACAATCTATAGTTGTATATGCCATTAAATAATTAATATATTTATATAATAATAATAATTGCCATGATATTTAAACGTTACAATCTATAGTTGTATAAGCCATTAAATAATTAATATATTTATATAATAATAATAATAATTGCCATAATATTTAAACTTTACAATCTATAGTTGTATATGCCATTAAATAATTAATATATTTATATAATAATAATAATTGCCATGATATTTAAACGTTACAATCTATAGTTGTATAAGCCATTAAATAATTAATATATTTATATAATAATAATAATAATTGCCATGATATTTAAACATTACAATCTATAGTTGTATATGCCATTAAATAATTAATATATTTATATAATAATAATAATAATTGCCATGATATTTAAACGTTACAATCTATAGTTGTATATGCCATTAAATAAATAATATATTTATATAATAATAATAATAATTGCCATGATATTTAAACGTTACAATCTATAGTTGTATAAGCCATGCCGTACATACTTCGACCACCTGTAGGGGTAATGGGGGTATTTTGCGCTGCGTCTCCTTCACCAGCAGACGCAGACCACCTGCCCACTCTGATCGTCATGGTCGTGAGCGCCGTGGTTCTGGTGGTCTTGGTGGCTGGGCTGGTCTACCTGTACCGCCGGCGGGCTGCAGGCACCGGGGGGTCCTACGAGGGGGCCCGCTACAGCCGCACCAGCTCCGGCCCCGCCGAGCAGACAGAGAAGAACATCTTGGTATCGGACATGGAGCTGAACGAACAGCCGGAGTAGCCCTGGTAACCCTGGCCTCCTGACCCCCGGACTGACCCCGGCTTGACCCTGGACCGATCCCCGGACTGAACGGGGCCCTGGTTCGACGAAAAGGGAGGGAGATTTCTGTGTGTGGACTGAGATTCTGATTGTGACATTTGTGTTTTAATTTCTTGTCCCTTTGTTTGGAGAAAAAACAAAATACGTTTTTTTAATAGAAGGCTGTGTAGAGCACAGCAGATGTCCATCTGAACTTTGTATGAATCTGCTTTCTCACAAAACCTTTTGTTTTGAGAGAGCTTTCCTTTTCTGTTTAGAATTATATTCTCTGTTTAGACAGCCTTCTCCTGAAGGGGTTCACAAAACTGTGGAAGGTTAGCTGCGTTGGGATATTTTTGTTCCATGCGGATAGAATAGTTGGATTTTGCGAGACCAGTGTTAACAAAATAAGTTCAGTTTTTGCCGTGAAGCCAACTGTTTTTTCATGTATTTAAAAAAAAAAAGAATATGCCGTTTGCTTAGTAGTTACAAATAAAACTCACAAACAAAACAACAAATCAATTAAAGGTGGAGTCAGAGATTCTGGAGAAAATTTGTTTTTATCTGAACTAAATCAAAACAAAGACACTTCTCCCATAGATATGTTGCTCCCTCAGAAGCTCCACCCTTCTCTCCCCCCCCCCCCACCCCCTCCTTCCCCCCCACCCCCCAACATTAGACACGCATTGCCAAGGCTGGGATAGTATTGTGTGGTGCGGTCTGCACCCCTTTGTTTGTGTTCCCATTTACAGAGCCAGGCTGTGCAGACGCCTGCTTCTTTTTTCAGTGCACACACAGAACGGACATCTGACCATGAAGGTACTCAAGATGTATTAGCTCGCACTTGCTGACTCCACTTTTAAATATAATAAGTCTGTCGTTTTAAAAAACAGTATCTGTTTCAAAAAAATGCTTTTACCATGACAGTATTTAGCAGAACTTGTGGCATCCTGTTTGTAAACTTTGGTTTGTATTGAGTTTTGTGTTGCTTTAGAGAACTGATGATGATAACGATGCATATTGTTGCTATGGTGAATCTGCCTCCCCCTCGCTGATCTGACATGTCGTCAGTCGGTGCCAGCTGTACAAGCAGGCAGAGGATGCAGTGCCAATGTAAATGTGTTGAAGGCAGTATGCGCCCGTTTACAGTTACAGTGACCTCAAAACAGCCAACGGATACAATGGCAAGTGTGGCAGTGATCGTTTAAATTGTGCAAAATAAGCATTGGATTGAATGACAAGACGATTGAAAGACTTGCAACTTCTCTGTTTTCCTTTATTGTTTATTTTAATTTTTCATAAGTCATATATTTTGCCTTCAATTGTTCGCTGTATGTATTGGGATTTCTATTGGGTTTTTTTTCGTTTTTTTTTTTTAGCTGTTTCACGTTGGGAATCGTGAATAAGGTACTGTTGCCTCTATAGTTTCGGTGGTTTCAGTGTTGTTTTCTTAAAGCATCTGGAGCTGACACAGCATATGTAAGGGACTGTTTGTACTAGGACATTTTAGCACGCGTTAGTCATAATAATCTGTTTGGTCTATTCTGTCTATGCATTATTACTGCGATACGTTTTGGTGTTTCTTTCCCTGACGCCTTTTTCACAGTGTTTGGCCTCCTCTTTGACCAGTACAAATATTGTATAAGAACTTGTCTTGCCCTGAGAAAAACGAACTTAGTCTAAACTTCAGCCTAAGGCTGAACAAGGACCATAGAATGTTCAAGAAATGCATTCGGCTTTTTACACATTCCAGATGTTTACCTGTTGCGCAGAAATGCTGGATTAGTAAAGGCAGAAAACTAGCTTTGTCCCATCAGAAATTCATTATCGTTCAGTTGGATATCGGAGCGGCTGTTTGGAGGAATGCTTTGGGGTCGTTTCAGTCTCCGGGGTTCTCGATGCTTTGCTGAGCTATTGTGAGAAGAGCAGCTTATATGCTTTCCCCTTCTTTTTCTGTTTTACCCATTTGAGTTGGACTGAGATTTGGGGAAGGGGGTCTAAAGACGTGTGCATGTGTGGGAACTCGCACTAAAGTCTCCTCCACCTGTGGAATGTCGAGTCGGCAAGAAGATCTCAGTGGCACGTCTGGAACCAATCAGAGTTAAGAAAACGAAAGGGAGGAAAGGGGGGCGAGGAGTTTCGAGAGCATGGGAGGAAAATAGAGCAGCGACGTACTGTATGCTAATGTCACTCTGCCCCCTGCTGGAAGGTTAGTGTACGAGCACATTCAAAGTGGAGAGGATAGCCTACATACAGTACATGGCGTTGAGCTGCAAATGTGGATGTGAATATGTGATCGCACTCGTGAGATTCTAGGTGAGGTTGTGTCAGGTTTGTAGACTGATTTACGCACCTGTTAAACATTTAAATTTATTTTTAATGAGATTAATAAAAATAAATACAAAAATGTTCACAATTCCTGCTTCCTTGATTTTCTATGTTATGTGCAGTGCAAGTTTACATACTGAATAACTGTCAAACGGCACACCATCATCAATCACAAACGATCTTCATAGCGTACTTCAAGGTATATAGGGCATAGTACAGTACTACTAATAGACTGAAGATGTGTTCTGTAATGTTGAAGACCATCCACAAGAGGGCGTGCCATGTCTGCTGTCTCTCGTGGTCTGATCAGATCTTGGTTGAGTCCTTCATGTTTCCTCTGGGTGCCTTACTGACGTTTACATAGTCTGTTAATACCGGAGCCCACAAATCCTACATTTGGTTAATTCTCTATATGTTAATTATATATTTGATATACCAAACTGCTTTTGAAAATCCCAGCTTGTCTGTCTGCTAATAGGCTACAGATGCTTGAATCAATCAGCAATAATGTGTCAAGCCAAATACCAAAGATGAATAACGACTTTTTAAGCCTCTACAAAAGGAGTTTGGGGCCAAAACACTGGCAAAGCTGAAAATGACAAATGACAGAGCCTGCTACAAATTCACTTAGAGCAACAAACATAGTATCTAATGTAGGGCTTTCGTAAAACATGTGTGTGCTAGTTTACATTTGATAAAAAGATGTGCATTTAATATGAATCTCATTTGTGGGAGATGCAGTTTACCACATAACAGTAGGCTCTATTGTAAATGAGGCTTTTTAGGCAAATGTAAGCTACATAACACCTCAATTGCAATAGGCCTACGCACGCAAACCGTCATAAATACCATTCATCTTCGAGGAAGTGCTTTGAGAAAAATCTTCACCTATGTTATTGTGTCTAGCTGGCTGTCACCACTTCTCTATTGTTATGTTGCGTGTCGTTGCACCACGGCTTTTCACCTAGAATCCCTGTGACTGAGGTTGTCACTATGTTAGAAGTTGTGTATCCCCTCCCGAATCAGTCACAGTGTGTTGCAGGGAAAACACAACACCTGGTTATAAGCTACCGAGGAGACCGTTAAAAATCATATCGCAGGCGGTATTTCACAAGCTATTCAAATGAACTAGCCCTCTGCCATCCATCTCACTTAGGATGAATGACACCATTCATCGAGTGGCTGCTACAGGCTTTCATTTTGGGGCTTTTATACCAACACAGTTGTCAGTGAGTTTATTTGCTAGCCCCATTCACTGTCATCTTTAATATGTGACTCTTGTACCCTCAAGGAATCCAATATTTCTGCACCTGTGTTGCCGTTTGCTCTCTCAATGTCATATTTTCCTGTCTGGTGAATCCTGCATTAGTTTCTCCTATTACTGTTCTAATGGATCTGTGTGATATGTGCTGAGTCAACATCCAGCCTCATTAGTGTGTTACAGTTTTGGTGGATGAAGCATTTTGGTGTTCTGTGCTTAGACAGGCAATGTATTTTGTCATCTGGTCTGTTTGAACGTCCACAGCAGGCTTAGTTTCAGTATTAGGTTATCTCAATATTTTAAGTGTTATTTTGCAGCACACAACAAATATATTTAATGCAAAGGTACATTCATGCAATTAGGCCTAAATTGTTACCTTCATTGCAACCAGCTAATTCAATTTAAAGTTTACTGTCATATGGTTTGAGGCTAGAATATGTTTGTGTGTGCGTGCGCGGGCATGTCTTTGTGTGCGTGCGTGTGTGTGTGTGTATGTGCACAGGCATTTATGTCTGTGTGTGTGTGTTTGGTGTGGAAACCTGAGCTGTTAAATGACTGAGGACTGTTTGTTTTCTACAACTTTAAATGAAAGAATATTTGAACCATGTCGGTTGGTGCCTTCTTGCGTTTGCTGTTATCAGTTATGTATGTCAGTGTTGCCTCATCATTTATGAACGATGAAGCCCTACGTGCAGAGCATATTTTCAAGCACTATTCATTAGCTCACTTTGACTCATTAATGGTTTCCATTTTACACTGATGGGTGTTGTGGACAGAGAGTCAGTGTCAATGTCAAGTGGAAAGAGTAAAGGTATTTTTGCAGTTGGCTGTAAGCAGCTGTTTTGCTGCAGTCTTCTATGGTGCCTTGTTTAGTTTAAGGTGCCTGTTATGTTGCACCTGTTCAGATCAGATGTTTTATCAACCGGTTTAACTCAAAACAAGTGTGTGGGTTTGTTATGAAGGCTACTGATGACTTCCTACGGCATGCAAGGAGGGCATTATCACATTTTAACGCCAATACATTTGTTATTTTTTCAATATAACACTATTGTCTGTTACAGGAACAAGTCAACCTCTTACTTTTTGTTTCAAGTGGTAAAAACATCAACCTCACAGAGCCCTTTGATGGGACTCAGATTTGGGATGTACGGGAGGAGGGGGTTACTTTATTTACCTGAATCTCGCTTGTGCTTGTTAAATCAAAAGCGTACTGTTATGCTATGGTCGAGAACTCTATTTCATTTCTATGTCTGCATGACAAATGGTAAACATTTGCCAGACGGTGATAGTGCACTCCAGTCCAATTCAGCTCCTTCTCAGTTTGAAACTTGTCCTTCACTTTAGCGCGCTTCAGTTCAGTGAATGCAACAAAACACTAAATTGTGTACGGAAGGTATAGTCATGGTCGCTCAGCTAAAGCTTTTTCAGATGTTTTCTCACCAAATGGTGGGAATGTGGTGAAGAGCGTATGGGCACAACAGAGATAATAAAAATGTACACTGTGTACAATATGAGTTCCCTACCCTGTCAACCATGATTTGTGGTTCTCAAACTTTCCGAGACAGTATCAATGTCACCACCCTTACACACAGTATAATGCAGCTTTCAAACCTTTGATTCATAAAGGAATGAGTGTGCGACTAGCCAGCTACCTTCTTAGAGACTCTGGAATGAAAACCTCCATGACTTCTAATCCACTGGGAGACCAACATCATGCCTGGAAACATTTCTATATTCGCTCATGGCATACTTAGTATTCAGGTCACTTTTAGATGGCGGTAGTTTAAAAAAAATCCCCATATTTGTTATCTAATGAAAACTATTTATATGCTGTTTACAAATGGTTGTGTCGTTTATAGTAAAATGTCAAATGTAAAAATATAATACAATAGTCTATTTGTTCTCCCCTTTTGTTTTCATTAACCAATACTGTGTGCTGATCGACTGCATTACATTTACCACATATACTGTATACCACTTAAATACAATGACCCAGTACTTACATCTGGAAAAGCATGTATTTGCACACTATGGACCTTCTTAATGTTACTTGCTAAATCCCTGTTTGAAAAAGATGAGGTGCAAAAAACATACAATATATAACTATAATCAATGCTGTAATGTATTTATTTTTGTACCAAGCAGTCAGACCCATTCGGTGACTGTGATGTCACACAATGTGAATGACACTCTAAGCTCATTAGCTAAGGTATAATATTTCTGTCTGTTCATTTAAAACCAAACCATTAAGTCACCGACGGAGTTCACTTTTTCAAATGTAAAGGGAGGGTCAGATCCTTCTCGAGAACGCCGGCTCAAATCAAAACGATATCCCTCCACAGAGCAAAGCACAGGGCATTGTGGTGAGCGATGTTTGCCACTTTGTGTTCCTATTTACGGAGCCAGGGCTGTGTAGAAATATCTGATCACTTTTTCAACTCAGCACAGTACTATCTAAGCTTGCAAAATGTATGAGATATTTGGTGATTTAGAGAAAAAGTGTATGCATTAGCAATTAGATAACTAGCTTGCAATAGCTGACTATATAAATACATAAAAACACCACGTGACGTAGGTCTAGACTACATATTTTAACCTGGGGGTTGTGGGGGGGAGGGTCAGTGGGTGTGGCCGCTGATGTAAATGTTTGGAAGAGAGTCCCATCTGCCAGTAGCACTGCGGCACGCCCCAGACTGAGAGGGCCGCCTGCCATTAACAAGCAAAATTAAAAACCCATTCACTCTCCTCAGTCATCCATTTGGAGGCTGGCCAGAGGGAAAGCAGCTGTTTGACTGGCAACATCCAAGAGAGAGGGAGCGAGAGGGAGCGAGAGAGAGAGAGAGAGAGAGAGAGAGAGAGAGAGAGAGGGATGGAAAAGTAAAGAGTTGCGGTTGCTTCCTTCACTCTCTCTCCTCTTCTGAGAACGGCAGCCTAACCCTAACCCTCGTTTTGAATTAAGACACCTAATCAAAATGTACTCTGCGTCCAGCATTCTTGTTCACTTACATAATCAATTGCTTTTTAAACCTCTTGTTTGAACCCGTGTGCGTAAGACCGCAGCCATCAACCGCAGCCCGTGTTGATAAACAAATGTGTTAATCTCACCAGATTCCCATCCACTGAAAACAATATACATTGATTAAAGTCCAGTGAGGTAACTGATTGGGATAAGCACATGTTGTCTTTTATGATTGTTAATGCCTTGGTTTCTTTCAGCAAGTCATTTAGCGGTCATGACAATGTGTTCAGATTTGGCATATTGATGATCACCTGTAAATCATGACACACTGCTCTCCCCTACATGAAAGTACATAAGCCGCTCTTAATAATAGAAAGTATCAATATTGGTATTCATATTGGTGATTCTGGCCCTGTATTATTTGGCATCAGAGCGAAACCACATTTTGCAGTATATCGCCCACCCTTAGCTTCCATAGGTCCGTGGAGGACCTCCGAAAATTGGAGGGAAGATGAGGGGCAAAACGCACAAAGCAAACAGCTAAAAAAATTACTATAATGTAGTTAAATGCTGTTCAACTAAACTGACAAACAAATGCTTGTTAAAGGTTATACTTTTAATGCTTATATTGAATCTAATGGAATGATTAAAGATTTGAAATACAGATTATTGTACAGTAAATATTATTGCATTAACCTGCTAAAAATCAGACAACTGTGTATTTTTTTGTCGTATTGTCAGCGTGTTTTCATAAACATTTTGCAAAAGGGGCGCCCTGGCCAGAAAGAAGCTAATGCAATTTTGGGCGGCTTTGCTTGGAAAAGATTGGGAATACATTTCTCTTATTGCTGTTGAATGTGATGACCTTTCAAACCGTCCATCAGTATTGTGTTGATGACTGGATGGATGGTGTAGAAAGTTGTTATGCTAGCTTTAGCAAGAAAATGCACTAGCTAGTTCTAAATCTTTTCTTTAAAACTTCTGTGAACCCTATTATGTAATATACAGTGTTAAGATCCATGGATTCTCCTGTCTGCTTGAGGTAATTGCTGCCTATAGGATGTATTTATATTACACGTTGTGACATTTCCTGGTTAAGGTTTATGCAAAGATATACTCTAGGCTACTGTAAAACTATAATAGTGCAAAGCCAGGGCCAGACCGACGTATGAGCAAACTAAGCAACTTTTTTTTTTAAATTATGTCAATGACCGCGACCTTAATGAATAAGTCGGACGATGAATATAGATGGATGGATAATGTCAATGGTTGGTAAATCAATCAAAAACGCCTATAGTATGCCTATTGGGATATGTCAATGGCATGGTGGTTAGCATTGTAACATGGTTAAATCAATTCCTCTGCATCCGTCAGAGCTGGTGGATAATCACTCACATTCATATTTTAAAAAAGCAATGAACAAATAATAATAAATAATAATAAATAATAATAAATGGACTATGAGGCACAGAAAAGTTAAAATAAAACAATACCAAATAACTAGCAAGGTAAAGGTATGCATGACTAAAATTAGCTTTAGTGCAATTGAACTCCAGATTACTGTTGTGAGTTACCTTTTTAGATGAAAAACCATAATATGAAAAACATGATACGCTGACATTGGTATGATGTAACTTAAGCAACATAATTTAGATATAAATAGTTATATTACATGGTTCCCACTAGTTGTGGAAATATTGTAATATCATGGAATTTTAATAAAGTCGATTCCAGACATGGACAGTCAAGGAATCATATCATGTTTAGGGTCAAGTCATGCAATATCTGTAACTGTATCTGTTGGTCTCGCCGGGGTAGGACGACCGGGGGGGACGGACCACATCCCCAGTGCCTCACGCCCTCACGTGCAATCAGGCA
>JAODLL010014442.1:0-28344 GCA_026546735.1 Forbesichthys agassizii | reverse complement strand
CTATGACTGCACACCAGTGGGTGCGTGTATGCATGTGTGTTTGTGTGTAGCTCTATCTGGAGTGGCTCTACATCTCTCTGTGTGTGTGTGTGTGTGTGTGTGTATAAATAAAAGGTATCATATCAGGGTCAGGAATCCAGGAAACATTTGCACTACAAACCCATAACAATCTTGCGCTGTTCCAAAGCAAACTCATTCTGTTGTGTGCTGATATTATCAGGGGTTATTTACAGGTTTACTCGTTTTCACACACCCCCCTTTCCCCCCGAAGCAATCGGTCATTCTGCTTGCAGATAACGCCTCATTCTCTCCTCGATTACGCAGCGGGATTTACATGAAACTGTTAATTGTTTGCTCTTCAAATAGAGTCCGCCTGGAGCCAGTAGTCTGCCAGAAGTTAAGGACCGACTCTTTCCCTCCCCCTCTTCGTCTTTTTCTCCGACCGTGTAGGTCGATCTTCTTCCCTGGCTAATCAGCATGACAAAGCACGGGATGATGGAACACGGCCTTCTGGCACCACCCGCTCTCTCCTACCTTGAAGCCCACCAAGACAGTCAACTTGACTTCAGCAGTAATGCATGCAGGAGTCACATTCACAGCAGCGTAGCGCGGAGTACTACCGGCCAAATGTGGCCACACCACCCGTCACAAGTGTTTACCCTAGGAGCATCCACATTGGAAAACCCTGCTTCATCGGACCACTTGACTGGCGCCAGGGCTGATATGGAGAAAGGGAGACCAAATGACAACCGCGGATCGACAGGCTCTTCATACAGGGCGCCAGAACATTGCAAAGAGGAGACCGGCGTCCGGAATGCTTGGGATGGTGACCCGGAGAAGAATGCAAACAACGGAAGGAAAAAGAACTATCAGCGTTACCCCAAGCCGCCATACTCATACCTTGCAATGATTGCTATGGTAATTCAAAGCTCTCCGGAGAAGAAATTAACCTTATCAGAGGTAAATGGTGTCTTTGTTAGTGTATGACTAAATTCAATTAGATTGGCTGCATGTTTTACGCACGCGTAAATTTAGATCTTTACGCACGGTAACGTTGAAGCTACTGTGACTTAATGTGTGTAAATTGATCAAAAATGTTAACTGCATGTAATATGTAACAGGTTTGCTTCAAATCGCACTAAAAGAAGACTGTTTTTTACCTCTCAAATTGATGACAGATAGTTTTGCGGTTCTAACACTAACCAGTCACTTCTTTGTGACACTTGAATGGCTGCCATCCATGCCATTCCTGGTTAGTATTGATAAGGCTGAGCTGTAGTAAAACCAGACGCAGATTTACAGTCAGCATGCTGATAAGATAGCGGTATCATATATTATCTAAAACAACCTTTTTTTAAATGAATAAATTGTCATGTTATAACTCAAAAGAACACCAATCTACAATTTTAGAAATATGTTGGAAGTAATGTTTGTGTGATTGATATCCATGTCGGTTGTTTTTATGATATTAAACTTGTTTGTAATTTGTAGTGTCATAAGATCAAAATATGGTCTTTTCCTTAATTTTCAGATCCTGAAGGAGATTAGTGCTCTCTTCCCCTTCTTTAAAGGGAACTACAAAGGCTGGCGGGATTCTGTGAGACACAACCTCTCCTCCTATGACTGTTTTGTTAAGGTTGGTGTGTTTTTAAAATTCAATGTGTATGAACAGTCTTACTGTTAAAGGTGGAGTAAGCTGTCCTGGAGAAAGCTTGTTGATATTTGAAGTTGATGAAAACAAAAACACCTAAACATGAACTTACAATTCAGTTTATCTTACAAATGCTGACTCAACCTTTTTAAGTTAAATTCTACATTCCTGTAAAGTCACCCATACAAAGCAAGTTTAAAGTGGGACTGTTTATCAAAATAAATAAATAATAAAAAAGTACGAGTGTCAATATTAACCTGGTTGTCGCGTCACTAATTAAATACACCCACTTATGTCTCCAGGTTCTGAAAGACCCAGGAAAGCCCCAGGGCAAGGGCAACTTCTGGGCGGTGGAGTTAAGCCGCATCCCATTGGAGCTCCTCAAGCGGCAGAACACGGCCGTGTCTCGCCAGGATGAGACCATCTTCGCCCAGGATCTGGCACCCTACATCCTCCACGGGCAGACCCACAAGCTGGCCGACGAGCCCCCCGCGGTCTTGCTGAGCCTGCCCCCCAGGAACCCTTCTCCTCCACACCCTTCTCCTCCACAGGAGGACCTGTTCCGCCCTAAGCTGGACTCGTCCTTCGCTATCGACTCGTTGCTGCACAGCTGGAGGCCGCCCAGCGTGGCCGGGGAGCTCCACAGGGCCCCCAGGGATGGCTGGGGCGAGGCGGACCATTCCAGGCCCTCCCAGCCGCCCCTCCGACCCCGCTACACCTCCTCGGTGAGGAGCATCTCGGCCAGCTCGGCCAGCCCTGCCTCCTCTTCCTCGTCTTCCTCAGAGGAGGACTGGAGGGTGGGGGCATCATATCATGGGGAAAAGCGGGTTCCCCGTGACGGCTCTGACGACTACTCGGACTACAAACCCCCTCATTTCAAATCAGCTCGCCGCGACGGGGCCCCGCCCCCCTGGGAGCTGCCCACGTCCTACGCCAAGTACACCCCTCCTAATGCCGTGGCCCCGCCCAGCATGCGGTTCAACGGAGGGCCCCTGATGCCGCTGCACGGCGGGCTGCCCCTGTACGGCTACGGGGGTTCAGCTGTGGCGCCCGGCCACTTTCTGGGGCATGCCTATTGGCCCATCCTCCCCAACGGGCGGGTTTCCCTCCAAGCCCCGCCCCTCATAATGGACTTAGACAGCATGTTGCAGTCAGTGCCACCGAACAAGAGCGTGTTTGACGTGTTGGTGCCAGTCAGCCAGAACTCACACCACCAACCACCCAGTCAGTATGCCATGCAGAGTGGACCCCCCCTGAATAGGTACTCCCAGTACTGACTGAATTTAAACTTTGGTTTACAATTACATCTACAGCGCTCTGAGTATCCTCGCGGCATATCTCTTTAATAGTAATTGGCAGTAATGCATACTGTAGTTTCAATCGGTTGGAGTATGTTCAACACAGTACCTCTATAACGCCACAGATGGAGTTGGTTGAATTAAATTATGCATTCATACAGGGGACTTTGCAATTGCACTATTGTGATATCAGTATTCATTTTTGTTTCTTCCTGAGATTTTAAATGTTTACCAATCTCGACGGCTGAATGTTTTTATATTGAAATTGTATTATTATTATTATGCTGAGCTACACTACGCAGAAATACAGGGTATAGAGTATTGAAAGAAGGTTCTCACGTCGAGCTTTGAAATAAAATGTTATTTTTGTGTTATCTACCCCTGCTTTGTTTGGTGGGATTGCTAAATCAATGCTGTTACACACATTTTTACCAAGTCTTGTTCAACACGACTTGAACCATTACAGCCCACAGTATGATTTTTATAAAAACTTGCTGTGGTTGTGTAAAGCCCAGGCAGAAACACTTTAAATAAGATATCAAGCTGTTTGCTATAGTATATTTGTTTTGTATGCTGTTAAATTGTCTTTTTTTTTTACACTGAAACACTATGTAAGTAAATGGCAGATATTTTATTCTATGAATAGACCTGTTTTACAGTTGATGTCAACCATATAGTGTTCTTCACCTATATTGATTTTTATTTTTAAACTGCAACAGCAGTTGTAGATGTAGCTAAATGTCAATGGTCCACAAAGTTTTGAAAAATGTGTTCTACCTCAAGAAATGTGATCCACAAATGGCATAGTTTAAATCTACTTCTGAAGTAGATATATTGGCTATAGTAAAAATATTGGATACCAAGGGCTTTAGTGAGGAACTTGTTTTGGAAACCAGGCATGCTAGACATTTTGTAGTAACCTACTGCGATGCGGTCTCAGGCATATTGGAGACTAACTTCACACTACTGTACAACGACAATATCTACCTCAGGTTTTCAATGGAATGGGACTTTGCATCGTCGGTGTGATTTGCACTACATTATCAATGTGATGTTTGGATTCATTTGTTATTCTCACTGTCTACTCCTCCCTGTTTTCTTGTTTTTGAAACAGCTTGTAAACTGAACCAAAATTCCAGAGTTTTAAGTGTGATGACTGAATGTGTATAAAATAAAGTTAGCTATTAAACAGATTTGTGAGAATACTAGATTTCAGTGTCAACATGAATGTTAGGCTTTTAAAAGTGTTAAATGTCTATTTTACAAGACCTAAAAAAAAAAACACACCAGGACTAAACAACTTCTCTTTGATTTGACCATCTGAACAAACAAAGAGGAATTCTGCACAGTCATTGGCACACGCAGGGAAAACTAAAGGAAGGCTCTTAAGGCCAACCCCTTGTTGCAGCACCAATCATTTATATTTATTAAATACTGTAGATCTATCTTGCTACTTCTCAAATATTCTATTTGTTATGGTTAATTAGGGGTGGAGGACATTTTGTGACCCTCTTATATATATATTGAGAAGAGAGAGATGAACAATTACAATTAATGTTTTAAATACATTGGGGTATTCAGAAAAATATTTCTAAATACATTTAAATGATTCTTTCATGCAACAGCATTTAATACTTCTTTATAAGTATTTACTTAATAAAATCACTTGTTTGTACATAAACTGGAACAGAATATAACAGGACTTTAAACTAGTATGAATTCTTGATAGTGTTTTCAACCAGCACTACCTATAAGGTTTAGAACAATATTGGTTCCTGATTCATACAAAATTACTTAAAATAAATTGTCATTCAATCTTGTGCTCCAGTTCAGGTCCCGGCTCACATGCACACACACTCCCACATGCCTGCCTTCAGGTGATTTACATGGGCAGTTGACCAGTCATCAACCTCCTGCTGTTAGTTCTGTTATGGCCAGGCCACTATCTCTTTATCAGCTGCCTACACATGCATGCCTGCACCCCCAGTACCCTGCTGATCAGTCCTGATCCAGGGGCGGGAGGAGGGGACACTTGGCCCTCCCTCCCCCGCTCCAAAAGATGACACATTCTGATGGCTGGTTTCTGTCTCAGGGACGTCCTAGAACGTCTGGTAACTCTCAGGTATTTTTATATGGGGTGGTGGCTCGACAGGGATGATACTATATACAGCAGGGATGGGCAGCAAGACATCAAAATAAAATACCAAATACCCTAATTTTATGTGTATCAAAATAATCTACAAAATACAGCAGCCATGCAATGTATCAAAAAAACTACTGTATTTTAAGAATACAAAAAATACTTTTACAATGGAGCATGAAATCACTTCACAAATATATCAATATGCCTGATATAGCCTAACCTTTCTCCTGTAAACTGGCTCAGTTAGTTACAGGAGCAACCAGTTAAGGTAGGTGAGATTGTAGGCTAATACAGACTTTGACAAATTCAGCGAATATCCTCACAGTCCGCCAATAGTCCATTATGTGTGTGTGTTGAAAAGAATCCCATGTTTGCATCATATGCCTGACGATTGCTTTAAAATCAATTTTCGCATGAGATTATAATCTGTAAAAAGTTATCACGTTAGCATTCACACAGCCACCCTGGATAAGGGACCAATCAGAGACCAGTGGAGGTGGTTAAATGCAGTATACGCTGAAGCTATGCATTGAAGTTTAGCGTTTGGAATGGTTGGTAGAACCAGATAAAACGATACAAACAGTTGCAGCAACGCAGATTGGTTAAAGGTTATCCAATAGTTCTAGGTCTAGGATGCTAAAAAATATATAGTCATTTCAACAACCTTATTAAATACAAATTTAAAAATACTAATACTGTGTGTGTGTGTATGTATGTATGTATGTATGCATATATGTATGTGTGTATATATATATATATATACACCACATTTTGCCTTTGGATTAAAACACATTATGGAATCCTTAACATGTCTTTTATTTGTGTATCATATAAAAGATAAACATCTTAGTTGTGATTGACATCACAGATATACACAAAACGATAAGAGAATCTGACTGGTGTTGATAGCCTTTACATTAATACTACCTTCACAGTGGAGCACACTAATACAAATATATAGTACACTGTTTGCACTGTATAGTACAGCATGTCAGGTCATTAGCACCATCAGTTAATGAGGTCAATTTTTCTATATTACCTGAAAAAAATGCTGAATTAATGAATATTATAGATATATCCATATATCTTAAGGCTATATTATGACATACATATTCTAAAAAAGGATGTATGCTTTTCATGGCTATATGAAGATGGTTCAATGTAATAATTAACAATTATGGCTAGTGTTAGTCAAACTGTAATGGTGTTTTCCCTTCAAACGACATGCTGTTTAGACAGATGTGCACCATTATTCCTCCGTGATCATCACATACACACCTCTCCCCTTATCACAGACACACGCACACACGCGCACATACACACACAAGTGCGTGCACACACACACACACAAACACACACACACACACACACACACTCCTCTTTAACACCATCATCTCTGCTATCCTGCTTCGTCTTCCTCACACTCCCTCTTGAGCCATGCGGTATTCGAACACACTGCCTCTCTCGAGGAAGACCTCCTTTAGGCGCCTGCGCTTGGTCTGGGGGCTCCCGTCCACCTCTGCTCCGTAACCGCCTCCTCCGGGTGTGTAGAGGCAAAACATGTCCTGTTAGGGGAGACGGACACAAGGGATCGGCTGCCAGCTGAGCAATGAGGTTTCTGGGGACGATGTACTGCGTTGTATGGCGACAAGAGACGCAGGATGCATCTGTGTGTCTCACCCCAGGCTCCAGACTGATGGAGGTCTTAGACCCCAGGTTGAGCACCCTGCCGTCTGCTCTGTGGAGCTGGTTGAGTCCGGCTGCACCGCTCTCACCGCCTGCCGGCGCACGAACACACAGGTGTGAACGGACACTGCGGCGCGATAAGAAGTATCGAAACGGGCGGTAGGTGGTCCGGAAGTCGCTGGTTTGAATCCCGCTAACTAAAGTGTTGAGGTGTCCTTGAGCAAGACACAAAACCCACACTGCGCTCCCGGTGGTCAACATTATCAATGTATGAATATGTGCGGTCAATATTTCCTACAGAATTTTGTGAAACAAAGGGGGGGGGGGGGGCGGATGGGCCTCGGACCCTCTAGTGGTCCGGGAACATGTTCCCCTGGAAGAAAAACGTTTTTAAAGTTAAATGCATGGATTTAGTGAGGCTAGATCTATGAAGAACTGTGTGGCAAAGCAGGGCTCTCTGCTTACTTTTTCACATGTGCTCCAAAGTTAAAAGAGTTGGGAGCGCAGACACAAATTTGGGGGCACAGTTGAGATTATTTTTAGGCCAAACATAATGCAACAATCACCTTTTGTATTTTGGGTTTCATTTGTAAACTGTATTAATATCAATATGGTGGTGCATATTCTTATTGGCTTGGTCAGGCTCTGTACTTTGATTTTAATCAGAGGAGTAACAGAGGAGACATGATGATTACAATGTGTGATATGATCATGTTTGAATTTACACACATTAATATAGCCTTTTCCTTTGATCGTGACATGGTCACATAGGCTACTGTGTATATTGCCGCTTAATTGTTAGAAATACAGTAGAATGTCTCCTTAATGTGATATGAAGGAAAACCTGGACAACTAGACAACCTACAGGAATTTTGAGCAAACTCTTTTTACATTTTTTAAAATTTAATTTATTTAAAAGAAATATACAGAAACATGTTATTGTAACTTCCTATTTATATCAATAACCAAATGAAACAAAAAAAGAGCCAAGCCTCACAATATCATTATCTGACCGCGTAGGCTTACAGTAGCTTCACTATGGTTCTCCATAAACAAGTGTAAATGCACTGCCTGCACACAAATGCGCAGTGTTATAAACGACGGCAGATTGCGATTGCAGTCGCATCCATTCGAGCTGTCGTCCGGATGTTTTTTGTAGCCATTTGGCTTTTGTCTTGACGAACAAACGCCAGTGGTAAAAGCATCGAACTATACTGTATATTAACGGGGAAAAGTTATCTTGTTAGCCTTAGCTAGCAGTAACAAGGATGTAGCTAAGCTAACATGGGAAAGTGTTTTCAAAGTGGCTCAAACGCAACTCAGCAAGGATACAGTCTGTGTGCGTGGGTGGAGGGATGACGGTCTCCTCAGAGATCAATTCTGGTATTGCAGTTTTATTATTTCATCATACCTTAAATGAGTCAACCTAGGCTGCAAAAATAACGGTTATGGGCAAGAGAGCCTAACGAGTGGGGACGTCCTGGGTTCAATCCCTGACTAACCTCATCTTGCTCCAAAGAACTTGCAGTGTCTTTAAGTTTCCTTAGATATAGCTAGGCCCCCTTGTATGAGCTAAAATGTGTTACACAATCTCTCTCTATATACAATCTAGGTACGGTACAGTACTTGTGTATGGAGGTGAGGTTACCGTGGAGTCCATAGGGTCTTGTGGAGCGTCTCTCTGTCAAAACAGACAGAACCACTTTGTTACGAAACAGAAGCTTCCGGATCACGCCGTCTCCCCCGCGGTATGCTCCTGCTCCCCCGGAGCCCGGCCGCAGAGAGAACTGCTCTAATATTACTGGGTACCTGGTCACCATGGATAAAACACACACACACACACACACACACAGAGAACTGCTCTAGTATGACTGGGTACCTGGTCACCATGGAGACAACACACAGAGAGAACCCTCAGAAGCCCCACCCCCAAAATTGGACACACTACCAACGCTGGGATAGTGTTGTGTGCACGGGTCTGCCCCACTTTATATGAATTCCTACTTACAGAATCAAGGCCCCCTCTAAAGTACTGGGTCACCCACACTTCGACAGGTTCAAGAAACCAACAGTGAGCAAGAGCAGATATCTAGGATTCTGGGGCAGCAATACCTCAATCAGGAAGTGTGCCTTCAAGTCGACTTCTAAATTACCCAAGCCCCGCCCCCATTCACCCTGGACAAAACAGCATAGTAGTCTATAACAGTAAAACAGACAGTTGAAGGAGTTGCTGTCGGGTAAAAATAAATGCTCAACAGGCAAAAAGGGTATCGGCTTGGGATCGGTCAATTATGCTACAGCCAGTCCATCTCCAGACAGTGACACTGAATAACGCATTTTGTATTATCTGTCAGAAATACTGTAGTGTTTCGATAGAGGAAAAAAAAAACATTTTGAAAGTGTCCACCTCTTTTCCAGAATCTCCGGGTCAGTGATGCGTGTGTTGGTCATGTGACTGTGAACGCCACTCCGTCCATTCCAAGATGGCCCCGCCCCTGCTCCCCCGGCAACTGTCTCATAGTAACCACTCTTCTCACTGCCAAAAGAAATGTTGTTCATGCAGCCCTGATGGAGAATGGGGATATGATATAAGTAAGAAAAACAAAAACAAATACGTTACTAAGTAATTTTTCCTACCTGTGAAGCCGCGCACACTTCAAATGCCCGAAAGATGACGTCAACTACTCGCTGTGACGTGAGAACATTGCCCCCCACCACTGCTGCATTCTGGGATGGCTGGAGGATGGAACCAGCAGGGATAACAACTTTGATTGGTGCGAGACAACCCTGCATGTAAAAGGGGAATAAACAGTTAAATGAACTGTACTAAAGTATTGGTTGAACAGTGTTGAACTATACTCTTAATTTTTCTTAATTTTAACTCCCTGCACTCACACCGCCAGCGTTTTGGTAGCTGGTTGTAGCCAGGTTGCTTTGTAGCCGTCGCTAGTGGGCATGTTTGCTCTGTCGCTGGTGGGTGTGTCTGGCCTGTCGCTCAGAGGTGTGGACAGTGTGTCTGCCTTGCTACATGCGTGGGGTAAACAAACTCATGAACAAACTATGTAAAGTGTAGATTAACATGTAGTTATGTTAACACTGCGGATATGACGTGATTGCAATTAGTATTTTACAGCACTACTTACATCAAGGTATTTATACATTGCCGGTCAAATAAATGGTGTTATGAGTGATTCCAGTTGTGATTCGCTTGGTTTTGCGTCCAATGCATTAATAAACCTCACAACCTCGAAAACCTGCCTCCACCCTCCATAGTTATATATATAAATATATGTCCCGGTAAATGAGGAAGCACACAGTCTCTCCTCCATTTTCCATCGGCAAGAAGAGGGAGGGGCGTAGCCGACACTCATCTACTCTCTGAATGTCGCTACACCGCGTCACTAAAAAGTTGAATAAAGGTCAATGTTGGTCTACTTTCCCAGTCGCCAAGTCGCCGGCTGCTTGTAACTGACTGTAGCTGGTGGTGTGAGTGCAGGGTAAGAGTGTTTCAACAGTACTATCATCCACTGCACGTCTACCTCAGGAATAAACATAACCTCTCACGGGAATTTCCGGAATGTACCACTGTACCTGATTGAGGGGGATGTCCTGCCCTACCATGCATCGCAGACAGTAGATCAGGGCAGAGAGGGTGATAGCTCTCGGAGCATTGCAATTCCCCCACACCTCCGTCCCTGTCCCTGTGAAGTCAAACACCGCACTTCCCTGTATGGGGGGAAACCATGTTTCTCCTTCACATTACAGAATGAAATCTTCTTCAATATGTTATGCTAATGATAATCAAACATCTATTCAATTAAATAACATGTACAGCACATTATTAACACCCTGTGAAAAAGCTTTGGGGGCGTCTTAATGAGATCACAGCCAACCTCTTCTTCATTGATCTGGACTCGTAATCTGATGGGAGTACCGTTGTCCATGAAATCCTCAGACTCCACCTCAAGGGAGCCCGTCTGTTGCCGTCGACGACGGGCAAAATCCTTCAGCATGTCCCTCACGGCTAGCTCTGCGTTACTCTGAAACATACATAGGTCAAGTTGAAGCGTGCGCGCACACACACGCACACACACACACAAACGCACACACACACACACACGTGCACATGCACACACTCAGAGTACCTGAATGTAACCCATGTAGGCCTGCACTACAGCCAGCCCGTAGCTGTCAATCAACTCCCCAACCAGCTGGCTGCCTCTCTGATTGGCTGCCACCTGAGCCCGCAGGTCCGACAGGTTGTCATGGAGATTACGAGTGCCAGAGCAGTCTGGGTACTGGGCCGGAGCCATAAGTGCTTGGGTTACAGCTGATACAGGTGAGAGAGGAAGAGTTACAAGGGGACAAGAGAAAGTACTGTGAACACACAAGCGCACGCACACACACACACACACATGTGTGAAGGCTATATTGGCGTTAAAGTAATTAGAACAATTTAATAAGCCTAAACATACATGGTTTACTAAAATATATACACACAGTGCACAAATACACTTTTATGACGCAATTAGAATATAGACGTATTCTTAAGTAAATGTTTGCCCTAAAGTAAGAAAGTTTAGACTATTGCATATAGTTATATATACTCACATTAACAGAAAGGAAAATATGCAAAGTCTTGGCTGTTATCATGGCTGTTATCTACATAAATACATACATACTATATATTCTATTCAAAGCGTTCTCTCTGTCAAACCTGCTAGCTTGCTAACGGGCCCTGTCGGCCGGAGGCTACATCTTAGTAAAGCCAGTTGCTTTAGTGCCCGTCTGGAGAAGCGTCTTCTTTGCGGATATTTTATAACCACATTTGTCAGTCCATCTCTCGGAGCCTCACCCTCTTCCTGGAAGACGCCTCCAGTGACCAGCTTGAAGGAAGTGAAGACCGCCCCCTCCTGCTGAAGGGAGGTGGAGTGTGGGGGCATGGAGCCCGGGGTTATGCCACCAATGTCTGCGTGGTGCCCCCTGCTGGCCACAAAGAACACTGGCCTGCTCACTCCTTTCCTGAACACCTGCAGACAAGCAGAGAGAGGAGAAAGTAAGAGGAGAGGAGATTAGAGAAGAGGAGAGGAGAGGAGAGGAGTGGACTTACTGGAGTGATGACTGTGAGGTCAGGAAGATGGCTTCCCCCGGCACATGGGTGGTTACTGAGAATCACATCACCTTCTTTGAGAGTATTCCCCACGGATCTGATCTGCACGCGCGCACACACACACGCGCACACATACAGCAGACACACACACAAAACAGTTCACACCATCTGTGCTTCTGTAAAAAATTCAAGTTACGTCCAATACAACACAGCGAACACAATATCAAATGTCAGTGCAACTGTATTATTTGGACGGAAACACAAACCTGGTATTGTACAGTCTCTTGCATGGCCCCAAGATGGACAGGGATGTGGGGCGCGTTGGACACTAGCCCTCCGTCTGGTCCAAACACCGCGCAGGAGAAGTCAAGGCGCTCTTTAATGTTGGTGGAGATGGATGTTCTCTGCAGGACCCGGCCCATCTGCTCTGTAGGGGAGGTGGGAAAGGCCGTCGCCACACATATGATTCAACATGATAACTCTTATGATTAGATTAGGTAATAATAATATTCTCTCTCATAGCATTTCTGACCTGCGATGCTCATGAAGCGGTGGGAGAAGATAGAGAGCTGGATGGTGTTGAGTTCAGTGCCCAGCGTGCAGTGGGGGTCCGATCCCACCCTCACACACATGTCACCCCCCTCGGTCAGCTGGGCTTCACAGCAGGGCTCCACCAGGATGGTGCTGATGGAGGACCATATGAATTGCGAAGGGGACATAACCTGATTAATCATAACCTTCACCCTGGGATGGCGATTTATCCATTCTGAGGCCTTCTAAATGACTTTCATTGTTATAAAGTGCTTGCACACTGTGCCAAAGTCCTTATATATAATGTCTCTGACGTTATATATAAAGTTGGCAGTAGTCGGTGGCAGCCTTTAGAATGTTCAGAAACCAAACTGCCTGTCCAAATTGCCCAGACTGTAACTGACAGGACAACTCAGACCTTGGAAAATGCGACATGAAAAACAGGGAATAACCTCTCGATTGCAAACAAGTCGAGAATCGAGACATTAGGGTAGGCTACTGTCACGTTTGGAAAATGGCTTGCTACTTATGGTGAGTGGGGTTTTCTCTTACCACAACTGCTTTATTTACATTCCTACGTCCAGAAATTATGGTGTGATGTGAGTAATGGAGTTATACGGTATCCTAGACACCTTTAATGAAAATTGTCTGCGCTAAACTTGTACACGGCAAGTTGTCAGGAGAACACACTCATATTGCGGTTTGTTGGAAAATTGTGCAGACGATCCAAAACTCCACCTGAGCCGACTGGACATGTCAAACTCTAAAAACTCCAACCGACTAACACCAAATGACGGTGCATATTGATCCAACAGTTGGTGTTGGTTGGAGTCGGTTGTTGTTTGTCTGGGCGGTGTGCAAGCAGCGTTAAAGGACTTTTATAGTTTTTACATCGTTTTCAATTAGTTAGATAAACTTTTAGTCTGCAAATAAATGCTGTAAATAAACACATGTATTCATATGCGTCTGTGATAGGAAGTGGAAAGTGTACCTGTTCTTGTCAATGATGATAGCTGGCCCCTGGATACTGTATCCCCATGGCAACTCCTCCCACAAATACACACTGGTATCCAGGTAACCATCCTCAAAGTAACACTTGGTCACCTAGAGAGACGATCAGTTCATCTAGTGACATCTACCGTATATAAAAGTATATATCGGGTCTTCTATTGTTAAACCATCATTCAAAGTAATATCCTCACCTGCATAGTACATATCAAAACATTCAATAAACAGTTTAATACATTCTTGGTATGTGTATTTGAACGTTAATGTACCTTAACAGGTTTAGCCTGGCCATTTGTCAGCGTTGCCTTATAGACCGACTTGATGCCAGATTTCCCAGAACCCCTCACTCTGATGTCATCCACCATGATGGGTCTGTCTGCGATGGTGAAGCCAAACTCCTTCACATAGCTACAGGAGGTGACAGGCAGAGCTTAAATGTAAAGTCAGCTATTGCAAGCTAAATGTAAGGTAATACACTTTTTATCAAATTCATCAAATATCTCCTGGCAATTTGCTATCTTACCAATTTCTGTGAGCGTGGAAAAAATAATCTGATACTTCTACACAGCCCTGGCTCGGTATATAGTAACATAAACAAAGTGGCGACACTACTCGTGTCAACAGAGCCATAGCACTAAGTTAGCCAGAATGACTGACCCTGCCTTTAAGTGATCAAAACAAGAATGCTACGCTTCATTATTGACTAAAAGACCTGCAGCAGCACTCAAAATGCTCTCATATTAGAGTTGTGTTATGAATGCATGAACAAACTAACAAAGCTCACCGTTTGGTGAATGCGCTCTGAAAGTCGCCAGATTTACAGGACTGGGCGTTGCCGGGGTAACCAGAAGCAGAGACCATGAGCGCACAGTCGGTGCCTTCATAACGCAGGTGGAGGAAAACATCGGTGGTGATCTGGCCACTGGGTGGAGCACACGAGAAGCCAGGCAGATGTGTTTACCTAACAGTCAAGCTTACACGTGAAGTCACTCTCACCAGAACTGAGAGAACAAATGCAATTGAATGGACAAATCACTCAAATCAGTCAAATGAAGAGTTACAAAAGGACATTCGCTATCATTTGGAGATATTAGAACTTTGACGTTTCCTGCAGTTGGGTTCCAGTCTATTTTAAATCCTCTGGAGTGTTAATGCGCTGCCAGAACCCCAGTCACTGTCTGTGTGTGCGACAGAGACATTGATGTCGGTAGGGGGAGGGGTAGAGAACGGCGTGCTTAGGCAGAAGGCTGACCTGCTGAAGCCCCGTGAGGTGAGTGTGTGGAGGCAGCGTTGGGACAACAGCTCCACCCTACGGTCCAGCTCGCTGAAGTTGCTCTGGGCATACTGCAGTGAGCAGGGCTCCTGGACCTCCTCCACCACGTCCGCCAGGGCCAGACCATAGGCTGACAGCACACCGCTGTACCTGAGCGCGCACACGCACACACACACACACACAGAGGTTTAACTTAAAGTACGCCATCGCCTTCATATTGTATTGTCTTGGCTCTATGTGATATTCTGCCACTGAGATGACTCACTACGACACTGTGGTTCTCACACGCGCACACACACACACACGCACTCACTCACTCACTAACATGCATGCACGGCAGCCCAGGCTATGAAAACAAAGGACAGAGGAGCTGAACACACAATTACCCCACCATTTATTTACCTAGGAAATAGTTGCTTGATGCTGTATTCATGTAAATAATATAGCAATATAGCAACTGTCATTACATTAGCATAACATTATTAGCCGTTTCATAATGATGCTGTCTGTATTCATGTCCACAATAATATAAGTCACCTTTGAATGTATTGTTTTTGTTAATATGTTTGTAATTCATGTGTTCTTTCATTTATTTTTTTACTATAATTTGAACTGTGGCATATTCTTTTTGGAGCAGTGCACACACACACACAGATTCATACGATGAAACAATTATACACACAATTCAATACATTGAAAATGATTGGCTTGTGTAAAACGCATGATCATGCAACACTGCACACCAGGACCTAGCTAAACCCGCCCACCAAACCTTTGCCAGGTATAGCCACACAAACCACCACTGTGTATGCATTCTCTCCCCCTTACTTATGAATGAAGACAGTCTTCATGCCTAGGGCCCGTGCAATGGCACATGCATGCTGCCCACCTGCTCCTCCGAAACACGCCAGCACATGTTGAGACGTGTCGTGACCCTTGGCCTGCGAGGGACAGGCATTTAAAGAGACAATGACAACAAGTTATGTTATTCGAAGTTACAGTGTGCAGGAGAGCTCATATGAAAACAAACAAGGCCCGGGCTACCTGCGTCAGGGCTCTGATTGGTCGGCACATGGCCTCATTGGCAACACGGATGAACCCCAGCGCGACCTCCTCCACGGTCATATCTGATTTGCTGCATGGAGCTGCACTGCTTTGCGAGAGGTCAGCTCCGTTAACCTTCAAATTAAACATGAATTGATTTACTTAGAATAAATGTGTATGCCAATACTAGCTCCGTTAACCTTCAAATTAAACGTTAATTAATTTACTTAGAATAAATGAGTATGCCAATACTAGCTCCGTTAACCTTCAAATGAAACGTTAACTGACTTACTTAGAATAAATGTGTATGCCAATACTAGCTCCATTAACCTTCAAATTAAACGTTAACTGACTTACTTAAAATAAATGTGTATGCCAATACTAGCTCCGTTAACCTTGAATTTAAACGTTAATTGACTTACTTAGAATAAATGTGTATGCCAATACTAGCTCCGTTAACCTTCAAATTAACGTTAATTGACTTACTTAGAATAAATGAGTATGCCAATACTAGCTCCGTTAACCCTCAAATTAAACGTTAACTGACTTACTTAGAATAAATGTGTATGCCAATACTAGCTCCGTTAACCTTCAAATTAAACATTGACTTAATTACAATAAATGAGTATGTCAATAATACTTTTCCATTCCCAGAAAGGTAAAAACCAATAAACCTCCCCTAACATAAACAATATAACAGTAGAGACCTCTGATTGGTTAGAAGACAGGAAGCAGTTGATCTCTTGGGTTAGAGTACGGAAGAGCTCCATTGTCTTCTCCAAAGACAAGGGCTCGTTCTCCCCAGGCCCAAAGATCCGTGGAAAGAAGGACGGGAGAAGACGACCCAGGGTTAGGTTAGCATCCGTCACAGTCAGCGGGCCGCCTGGGAAGATTTAACAGACACCATGGAAACAAACATTTTCACATTCATTTTATCGTGACATTTTTTCAATGAATGTACTTTAATTAATTTGGTTTGCGGAAAGACTGCGACATGGTAATGAAAGATAGCATGATGGAAGGGGGAAGGGCAGAGGGCAAAGAGTGAGGCTTCGGCGTGTCACCTTTCCTGTAACATGCTGGTCCAGGGTGGGCTCCTGCTGACTCAGGGCCCACCACAAACATCCCAGACCTGTGAGAGAAGGAGTGGAAGGAGGTTGTGAAATTGAGACAGAAAAACTGACTGGATAAATAATTTCCAAATTAATTATCTAATTTATTATATACACTGCTGGTTAGACGTTATGATTTTAATTAATATCAAACAATAAAATCCTTTTTATGAGATAAATTCAATGAGGATGAAACTCAACAGTTACAATTTTGACCCTTCCCCCACACCTGAAGAAGAGACGCGAGCCTCCCCCGGCTGCCACGGTGTTGATGTCCAACTGAGGGGCTTGTAGGGTCACTCCAGCTGTTGTAGCCTCAAACACATGCTCATACTGACCCGCGTAGCGGCTCACGTCTGTGGACGTGCCTGTAGGGAGAAACCACTGTGTCAGCGGGATTATCGTACGGAGCTGAATGCCAACAATGTTTGACCTCACCAAATATCTACTACCCCATATCTCTAATATTGACAACAACAATTGTCTTAATTAGATCGTCTCATATCATTGCAGAAGCAGCGACATTCCTTAACAGTTCATGTCAAATAGGAATATGCAGGATAGATAAGTGACCAATCCAACAAATAAAAGAACTGGGGTCTGGGGCAAACTCCAGTCACTGCCAACAAAAGCTGACACCTCGTTTCTAACCAGCATTCCTGTCGCAGTCCAATTACATATTTACTGGCTAGGTAACTCATGTGGCAGGCTGTGCATCTCAACACCTACAGTATATGGAGGTTGAATGGACACACGTCTGAATTGCATTGGTCTTATGTGAGCGGCGAAACTCTACATCTCTACCAAACAATTCTACATCTTGCGTTTACAGCGTGTCCTCTAATGTGTGCTGCAGTGTGACTCTCCTCACCGCCCATGTCGAAGCCAATAACAGGTTTCCTCTCAGTCTGGCTGTATGAGGTGATGGCATATCCCACCACCCCCCCCGCAGGGCCAGACAGAACAGCCCGCGAGCCACAGAACTGCTCCATGGGAGTCAGACCCCCGTCTGACTGCATGAACAGTACATTCACACCCTGGAGATAGGAGGGGGCATTCCAGAGAGTTAAAAAAAACAATTAATCTACGATCAATGCTTTTTTTTTTGATTGTTACTGGAATGCAACATGCACACACAAACCATTGGCATTGTAATTATGACAGAAAAACAGTGTAACTACTGTAAAATAAACAGAAATACTGTAACTGTAAAGCGTGCACATTTCCAGAACCTCCCAACCATAACTTTGAGAATCACTCCTTTATAGATATTTGGAATCATTAACAGAGATCACACACATACATGTACGCACACTCACACACACACGCACCCACCTACCTTCAGGCCACCCTTGAAGCCGGAGGTAAACCCCTTGAGGTACTGACGGATCTTTGGGGTGAGGTAGGCATCGGCACAGACGGTGTACCCGCGTGGCACTGCCCGCACCATGGGCATCACCTCGCTGGATAGAGACACCTGGGTGAACCCCAAACGCCTGGCCAAGGAGCCCACTGCCGTCTCGTGGGCAGACCACCTGTTAAGAGGGGGCAGAGATCACTCTGCCTTACACAGGCTGCACAGGGCCAGTGGCATCGTGTGTCTCCCCACATGATTACTGACATGTACGTGTCTGAGGCTGACGTGTCCATCGTCACTGGACAAATGTAGTCTAATAGCCTACCTGCGTCTGAGGTTGACGTTTCGCCAAGAGTTGACTGACAGGCAATCTGACTAATGTAGGCAATGCAGAAAAAACAGTAAACTATGCTACGTATTTGGATATCAGCAAAATCACCGGACAGCCAAACACATTATAACATTATAAGGTAAAAATAACAATATATTTACTATACCGGATAATTGTTTTATGTGTAAAAAAACGTGTCTATCGTAACTGGACGAATGTAATCTAATAGCTATAGTTTTGTTGACTGAATCGTTTCACTGCCTCTTTATTCTGATAGGATTCAGAGCTATTTCCCATTCATTGAAAATAAAGCAATCTCAAATAAAAGCAACCACTTTTATTTAGATTAACACAGTAGGATTATCTATCACAACACTACTGTAATAGGCTAGACAGGCAAGATGTCGTGGATGCTATAACAATTATTTTTACTAAGTACCAGCAGCCTGCTTGATTTAAATGAGAAATTGAAACCATCTGGTAGCTTCATCCTGCAGTTTTCTGATTTGTGCTGTTACTGTTACTGTAATGAGTGCTACTATGTTGGATGTATACATGTTATGGTCAGCTGTCAGACCCGCCCCTGAGCGTGGCTAACACACTTCTGGCAAAACATCCATTGCAGACAGCCAAAGTGTACATTTACATTTACGGCATTTGGCAGATGCTTTTATTCAAAGCGACTTACATGTAGTACATTTGTCAGTAGTTGGACAGGTAGCAAAGGATTCAATGGGACTCAATCTAGCATATATCTTTATCTTCAAGTATTTTTTTTTTTTAGGGAGAAAGGCACTGGGAAAGAGAGAGTTAAGCCTAGCGCAGAGGGGGAGAATGAACAAGACTTGTTTGCTTCCACCAGCTCCACAAAGCAGGCCCCACGGGCTCCAAAACCAATAGCAACTGGGAATGTGACCCATGATGCTTCGTATGAGTTACCCCCTCCTCCAACACACACACACACACACGAACGCACTTTTAAGTACTTTTATTGACGTTCTTGTCATATTGGATGCCAACTCAATGGAAGTTGCTGTAGCTGGTCGTATTACCTGGTGTATGGTAGACACGCCCACACCAAACAGCTGTCCCATAGCTCTAAATTCAACGGCACAAAGTCAGGACAACTCTGCAGTCGACCTCACCTGCCTGGAGAAGACTTTCTTCTTTTTGCTCGGCGGCATATTATATTTTATTGACCAGAAAATGAAAATGTGGTTTGATCCATTCTGCATTGGTGAACCTTCAGACAACATAGGGCCACTAACTGACACTTTTTGGTAGTGGCCAGATCTGTCGGTTGGGTGTGGTGGTGGTAGTTCAGTAGACGCAACACCCATTAGGCTCAAAAAACAGCAACATCTCCTTGCTAACTCTTGCTGGCAAATGTAAAACGGTGACATTGTTACGTTGCCCAGGGCTACTAAAAGTGCAGTGTGAATCGTGTAGCCCTGGACTTATAGGTTAACCTTGAGTTAACTGTGTGTGTTGTTGTGTGTGCTACCACTACTACTGGAGTACTGACGTGTAGGAGTGCAGCAGGAGCACAGCAAGGCTGGTGATGCCACGGGACAGAACCCCTCTCAGGTCTTTCTCAAGGCCTTCCAGGTCCAGCTTCCTCCACACCTCCAGAGAGTCCCCTGTGCTGCCTGTGGAACACAACAGCAGCAGGAGTATGACATCAGCCATACGTACAGTAGTCGAGCCTAGGACAAGACCTTGCTACCTTCCTTATTAAATAGTATAAAACTACAAAACGATAGGAAACTACAAAGCGACAGAAAGAACCTTGTAAATCAAACAAGCATTACAAAAAGTTTGTTTTGAAACAATCGAGTGACGGACACTTCTTTCTACTGCTCCGGCCACATAGCTCCTAGGGCCTAGGCAGTAGGCACCATAAAAGCCTCTTCCTTTATAATAGAACAACTTTCATCTTAGGCAACTTACATTCACATTCTGTTTGAACAAGACTGAAAGGCGTATATGCCTAACCGTGACGATTTGTACGCTTACTGTGGCCAAAATTAATACAATAAAAATGTTTTATCACCCTGTATCACACATAGGCTTGTCTTTTCATTTAGAGATTGGATAATTGTCATTTTGTTATTAATTAGTTAATTAATTAGTTAGTTAGTTTACCTTTAACAATGCATTTAGGGATATTCCTGGGCAGTTGGCAGTCATCTTGCTTGAGGACGACTCGTTCATCCACCTCAATTACTTCCTCATACAACACATCTGGCATAGAAACTTCCTGCACGCAGACGCACGCACACACACACACATGCACGCACAGAGAGAGAGTAATGAATGCTTTATTACGGCTTGTAAAAGGTTCTGTCATTAAATGTCCCTTACCAGGAAGATATCTGAGAAAAGAACACGATAAGCAAGACCACTTGACAACCACATTGATACGGATGAAGAACTTAGGCTGTCCATGGACTATTGACCTTTCAATACTGACAGGAATAGCAACATGTATTTCTGCCATTGGGCCAGTATTTCAAATAGGTTAGGATCCGTTTTTTTCTGTTTCGCTCAGTGCTTCACATCAACTAACACCACATCTGTCAAACAGGTCAAACCAGTCGGAAACCGCCCCCAGCCCCCTACATAGTAACACGACCAAACACCCATACCAGATAATTCTCTGCTCAGGATGTAGTTACTAACTATATGTTCACATATAAAAGTTATGTGCTGCTCTATTAATGCTTAAAATGTTGTATGCACATAAATAGAATATCTGTGTTTTCCTGCTTTCCATTAAAGTAGATGCTATCCTAATAGTAACTGGCACAAACCAAATCCAGTAGTACTAACTATTTAAGCTAAATGTAAGATAAAATACTTATAGTCAAATTCAACAACTATCTCTGCATTTCACTAGTTCATCGTTCTCTGTGCGTGAAATTATGTGATACTTCTACACAGCCCTGGCTCCGTAACATAAACGTGGCGAACACATATCAACAAAGCCGTAGTACTACGCTTTGCTTCACAATGCATTTCTATGTGTGAGGCGCCGCGGAAGAACGCGGAGCGATGTTGTTTTGATTTGAGGTAGAAATGTTACTGTATAAACTATATCTGTCAACTAAAGGTTTCGGTCAAGATCCACTTACTAAATCAAACAGCTTTGGCCTGGCCTGTGTGCCAATGTGCAGCAGATCCCTAAATCCCTTCGTGACAAGGAGGGCAGTCCTTTCGCCTTGTCTTTCCAGCAGCGCATTGGTTGCCACTGTGGTACCCATCCTGATCCACCCAATCAGAGATGTGTCCACAACCTGGTCCCTTGGAACAGCCTTTCCTGTTTCCTGTCAAAAGACACATCCACATATTTTATCCATCATCAAATACGCTTATCAACTTGAATGTATGAAAAGCATGAATTATGATTATGAAAAGCAGAATGGTCCAAAAGTGCATCAATTTAGTGTAATGTGAAAGACACAGTCACCTTACAATAATGCTGTCATTTACACATCCTTCAATCCACCTGGGTACCTCTTCCCTCTCTAGCTTCATAACGCTCCCATTAACTGAACCTAAGACAGTTCCTTCTCTATCCCATAAGATCATCATGCCCTACCTAAGTACAGTAATGTTTGTAGTATATAATTGGCCACCAGTACATGTTGCTGTGCTATCAATATTCTATCACAACGGTTCTATCATGTTGTATGCGTATGGGAAGTGATCCATTACTTATTCAGCTAATGACAAATGTAGGCAGCCTACTAACTGTAAGCGTTTTCTCTGCTGTATGGTGTAAAGTAATGTGTAGCTTAGCATACCTCCTCCAGAACCCGGCGAATGCCCTCTGTGGGGGCATCATTGTAGTTTTGGGGGTCTAGGGAGAGCAGTTTCAGGACCCTTTCTCGGCCGTCTGGCAGCCTGGCAAACACATCTGTGAAGGTGCCACCTCGGTCGATGGCAAAGTCGAACTTCCCCGGGGTCTCTGCCATGCTGATTGATCAGACTTCTGGCAAGTATTAAGTCTGAAACAGTATACTACGCACTGATCTCAGCTAGAAACCAATAGTCTACTCTATCAGTTTACTACTGCAGTATTGATCAAATTTACAATGTTCAGTCGCCGCTGAAATATATTTATTGTAGAGGTTTGCATTAAATCAATGCCACCGCAATATCGCACAATGACCGTCTTGATTTGTCTAGAGTTGCTCTCCTGTATCCACTCTTATTGCCAATTGACGATCAATGCAAAAGCTAGCTTACTGAGATACTGGCTAAGACGGCTAGTGCATTATGGCTTGGAGCTACTTGCTCGTTCTGTGAGGTACTCTCACGCCGATAACCATATGTATGCGCTCATGTAGCCTAGCTTGTCGAATAACATCGCGGAGTAAATGGAGGACGCTGGTACAGTTACCCTACGTGCTGCAGTGTATGGACTTAACGGTCAACCCCTCCTCTAGAACAGTAGAACTCCTCACCTTCTTCCTTCTTCTCACAGCGGAACAACCACACAATGTCTGACTCCTCCCCGCCCGGACCTCTAGCTCACCGCCGGATAGACCAGACAATAGGACTTTGGATCACAACAACATTGTAGCAGCAGCCAGCAGGCACATTACTTTGAGTACTTTATTGCCAGTAAGGCACAATATTACATCAAGAAGGACGAAGTTTATATTTTAAAGAGACAACCATTAAACAAGATTCCTGACATTGCTGGTGAAGACAGTAGTGTAGCTGACTTCATATGGACACCTGATACCCCAGCAAATTACAGTTAATCATTTCAAATGCAGTGTTGGTGAACTAGCTCAGATCCTGGTCATATTTTATATATATGGATTATCATATCCAGATATAAAATATGTATACATTTATTAACAAAAACTAAATATTTAAATTTCAAAACAAGTGAAACGTGAATACATTAACTGAACAAACTAATTTCAAAATATTCATGTAAATAATGAAAACACTTTCAACATGTTGCTTGCATAATAACAATATGCTCATCTTGTCCACAGTAACTGTTGCCTCAACGAACACCATATACTGTAACATTAACTATTACCTAAAGGAGCTTGTGTGTGGATACACACATTCAACTGAAAATAGGTAATATTAAAACTACAGTTGTTCATAATAAATAAAATAAAAATTCTATCAAAATACAAAAATAAAGTGAATGTCTAATGTCTGTGGGATAAAGCACAACCTTCATGTAATTACACATAACTTTACACTCATACTGCATATCAAGAACCTGAAACTGCATCTTCTTAATTCATGCATTAGTATTAGCAAGATAAGGCCACTAATTTGGTATGTAAAAAAATACGTTTTTTTGCAGTATATCCCTTCTTAAACACACTACTCAATCAGTTTCCAGAGTGGTTGTGATAGTGTATAGCTCCTTTTCCTCCCTACTGCCGAGTAGAAAGAGTGCATAGGCTCAGCTCAGTCTCTTCTCCCCCCCCCTTACAACCACAGGCACACTTATGCATAATGTAACATTTACATTATATTGACCAATAACAACTATTTGAAATGTTATTGAAAAACATATTATGGCTGCAAACAAATTAAGACGGTCTTCTGCTGTGGTTACTACTTGCAGTGACACATGTACTGGGCATCACATAGAACTGCTGTCTGGTTTAAACATGCTTTGCACTCATCACAGTTTAGTACACCCATTCATCTCTGCCCTCAATCTGCCTGCTCCTGGGTGTCTCAGTGGCAGTTTTGGCATTTAGGGTGGCACTTCTGTCTGTTGACGTTGCACTGACAGCCTCCACTGATGTCTCCAGGACCCTTAGAGCGGAGGAGAGGAGGAACAATCTGTATCCAGCTCACAGACAATCCTGTTCGTTACTGAACGCTAAACGAATGTGATGTAAAGAAGCTACAGTCGAGGGTTTAACAAAAGTCTAACATCCCTTTAAAGGTACAGTCAGCTATTGTAATCTAGTTGTAAGCTAATGCACTGTCAAATTCAAGTCAAGTTATCAAGCGTTCCGGAGAACGACTAACCCCGCCTTTAATAGAGAGTTTTAAAAAAATGCAGGACATACCCCCGGCCCCCAGCGTGGCCCTCTGGTCGCCCAGCAGATCTCTGTGTGACAGACAGGGCAGCGTAGCCAATCACAGCCCTCCTTCTTCTGCACAACGATGCTACATTGTGGACACTGCATTGCCTCCCCTGAGCGCACCAGAGTCTATTCGTGAGCGAGAGAACCAGAGTGAATGCAAAGAGATGGTAAGACGTGTCTGTCTTATGGTAAAAGACATGATGCAGTGCTTTTTGCCGTAGCGATATGTCTGCACATTGTCACAAAAATGTTTCACCTGGAGGAGGTCCCTGGTTCTTCTGGCAGCAGTGTTATTTATAGCACGGGCCATGAGGTCATCCTGATACTGTTTACAGTTCATTCCCTCGTGGATAGCCTGAGAGATGAGGGGGGGTGGGGGGGGGTGGATATATAAACTGGGCTTATAATAGTACTTTTCACCACCAAGCTATGAACTAATACAAGTAGCTTAGCAATTACTCTACATCATATCTCTGTAATAAATGCATACATAAATAAACCAATACACCAATAAATAATATATACACAGTATAAAAGGGCAATGGAGGCTAATTTATAACCCAGAGAGATAAATCCCAAATAACATTCATTATAAGGTAAACCAAAGGATTATCATTATTATTATTATTATTTTGCGTGTGTGTGTGCGTGTGTGTGCGTATGCATGCTGAGGCACACCTTGCAGAGAAGGCAGTTGTGTTTGTTGCAGACAGGGCAGTGGAAGACGTTGACCGTGTCCTCGTACACACACCAGCCTGGGCAGTCTGTGGTAGCACAATGGTAGCTGCCTTTACAGCGAGACTCCGCCACAGACAGACCCCTCTGCAGCCAGCGCTCGTAGTCCTCTACTGACACCAGCTGGTGGGCGGGGGAATGGGCTGAATTAACCGCAATATTAATACACAAATATGTACTGCATATACTGTGGCGTTCCTGAATCACCCCGCAGAAGGCATGGCCCGCAAGACCCAGCCGGCACGGTCTGGGAAGGGGCGATACGTGGCAGCTGGACGCCTCACGCAATGAAGGAGCACCAGGTGTAGCTCGTCAAGAGCATTGCCGATACCAGGAGGAAGAGATTCAGACGTTGAGCAGAGTAGGGAGGTCAGTGGGCTCCTCTCTCCAAAACCCCAGTGTGTGTGTGCGTGTGTGTGTGTGTGTGTGACAGTAATACACGCTAGCGACTAGCGACTAGGTGATTGTGGACTGGATATGGGACATGGATTACCTCTGCCTGCTGTCGTTTGCCGGTATCATTTATTTTGTTTCAAATAACGACCCAGGACTGAAAGCTAACCGGTCAAGGGACATTGGAACCCAGACTGCAAGGAATGACGGAGTAGCAGGCACTCAAGATACGGCTGGTCAGACCACCTGTACTAATCTAATAAACAGGAATAACCCTACCTGTCCTCTGCCATGCCCTCAGGGTTGTCACAATACGCTTTTTTTAAAAACATAACAGTATAAATATATTGTATAAATAATAATAATAATCATAATCATAATCATAGAAATATTCTATAAATCTAAATCTAACAATACACATACAAAAATGTAAAGTAAAACTATATAATAGTAAAAATAGGTGCTGCAGTGGTCTCAGTTTTCCCCGCGGCTGTATGAACCTCATTACTCTTAAAACAGAACACAGTAGCGTCATTGTGGCCAACTCACAGCTCTGATCTCTCTCTCCTGCAGGATGCAGGTACAGGCATATATGTCGTCTCTGTAGGGACAGGCTACCTCGGGGTCATCACACAGTCTGATCACAGAGCGCAGGCACTCTCTGCAATGAAGACAGACACGCACTCAGGCTTTCAGGAGACAACGTTACCTTTTAATATGGAAGGAGAGGCGAGCATGACTAGATCCTACTTCTATAGCTAGCGACTAGCAGATATATCACAGAGGCTGCTGCTGACACCATAAAGCTGGAGTTCACATTTTTGTCAAATTAGACAATTGAAACACAGCACACGCTGCTTTTAAATATCCAGTTGAGAAAGAGCGACTTTTCTTCCCCAGCGGCTTACAGTACATAGAACCCTCCCTTACAGCACATAGAACCCTCCCTTACAGCACATAGAACCCTTACAGTACATAGAACCCTCCCTTACAGCATATAGAACCCTCCCTTGCAGCACATATAACTCTCCCTTACAGTACATATAACTCTCCCTTACAGCGCATAGAACCATTACAGCACTCTCCCTTACTTGCAGAAGCAGTGGAGACACTCCCGGAGCAGGACTCCTTCCCCAGGCTGGAGGTCCAGGTAGCAGATTTTGCATTCCACAGGCTGGGGGTTGGGCACCAGGTCCTGTCCGTCAAGCTTCACAAGCCGGGCAAAGTTCTCCCTGCGTTCCTCCTCCCTTGCCTGGGATAGGGGCGGTGTGGTTGGGAGGGTTTAGGGGGTATTACACAAGCTGAGCTCTACTGTACAGAACTAATAATACTAATACGTAAATTGATCTATGAAAAACAGTATAGAGGAACTACTTTTCACAATCATATGTTTGGGTGTGAATCCAAGGCACACGATTGGACAAAGTTACATAGGACACGATTGAGGACTCGTCATTTCTAAGTTCTGAGTCCTCTGGCCAATAAATTCACACAAGCTGTTTCTAAGTGTTTCAGTACATAGAATGCAACATATAATCTTACACACCACGTTCGTTGGTACATAACCTTTTATTATCATCCATTTGACATGATATAGTTAAGTACACTGTGCAAAATTATTTCATACATTCAATTTAGAGGCAGCGCATGATCTAGCTGGATTGTCATCACTGACGTGTCCTTGCCAGATACGTTGGTGCATTTCAGACAGTGCTTTATACAGTTTCAATATAATACTCTACTTAAAAACATGCAAATTGTTCGATGCAACCCCATATTAAGCTCTCCAGTTTATGGCTTGTTTTCTACTTGAATACTATCTAACAGGTTGTGATTGTCTGTGGGGAGGAAGGGGCAAAGGGGGGGGATAGAATTCACTATGTGTGGTTGTAAATGTGTTAGTAGTCCTGGTCCAGGTTGTACAGGAGTGAGTTGTTTTGAGCCTCAGCACTCATCAGCTCCTCTCTTCTCCCTTTCTCCTTCAGAAAACAAAGAGACAGAAGAGAGGAGAGTCAACCTGAGAGAGACTGGGCCTAATTGCCTTCCACCACCATCCCCATCTATGTGGCAGTACCTTAACAATTGGCACTTGAGAAAGTCTGCCCTCTGGTGGCCCAAAAGAGCTACAAGCAAACGCAAGCTAATCGTCTTCAACTACCGTTAGTTCCAAAAGATGGTGTGACATAAAGTGTGTGCGCTCGCAGCTCGTGTGTGTGCCCGCGTGTCTCTCCTACCTGCTGGTACTGTCGGACCGCCTCCTTCTCCCTCTCGATGCGCCGGAGCTCGGCAGTGTCGGGCCGGTAGCCTCCCGGGACGGCGTAGCTCTGCGGCCGGTCGGTGCTGCAGATCTCGCAGCCTGGCCGCGTGGGCTTGTTGATGTACGTGCAGGACGGGCACGACCAGCCCTGGGCAGCAGAGGAGCGGTGTCATACGTTAGCTCTCTTTGTATTGTGTGTGTGTGTGTGTGTCTGTGTCTGCTGCATGTCTTAAAAGTTCCGTCTACTGTGGCCACATAGCTGACATAGCTTGTGTCCCACTTACACATAGACACTGCATGGGGGGGGGGGGGGGGGGGGGTGTGCTTAAATG
>JAODLL010014432.1:10181-28349 GCA_026546735.1 Forbesichthys agassizii | reverse complement strand
ACCGGCCCCCACCCGCCCCTGAGGCAGCAAAGCACAGCCCTGAGCCTAAGCCCACCAACCCCTCCCCCCGCCCGGGCACCCCGACTACCGGCAGGTCACCCGCCCCATCATTTCTCACCTCCCCCACACAATCCATAGGCACGCCAGCGCCCCCAGATCGTCACCGGGCACCCGGGGCGGGCACCCGCCCCCCCACTAGGGAGCAGGCCCGGAAGGGCGGTGACCCCGACCAGGGACAGAGCGGCCCCACGGCCTCTAGGGCCCAGACCCGCAGCCCCACCCAAACCCAGGGGAAAAGACCCCCCAGCCTAGACCAGAAGCATTCCACCCCCAACCCCCCCACGCCCTCCCCCACCCAGCAGAGAAGCCGCACCCCAACACACCCCCGCAATCCTACAAAGAAAATGGACAGCCGCCACCATACGACAGCAGCTCCAGCCCTCCAGCTTAGGAGGCTGCCAGACGTACCTAGCTTCTAGGACCCACCACTACTGGCCGCAAGGGACCCCGAGCAGTGAGGTCGCAAATACCCAATTCCATTAAGTGATAGAGTTGATCAAGGGGGACCAGAGCGATTGGAATTTTGTAATACATTTCTGCTCCCGCTAGATGGAGCAAGTGTATCATTAAACAATGTCAATCCTTTTTGTTGCTATGGTGATGACTCCAGACATGACCTACTCATACTACCGTAGCATACTACACACACTGCAGCCCGCCCATGACAACACACATCAGAGTAGCCTATTATCTGTAGCTTAAGGCAATTTCAATGTCTTACAAATTCTACTATCTACATAACTATACACGTTACCTCATTATTATTATTATTTGTGACATGCAATTGTGCATACATATTACATTACATTAAATACATTACATTTAATACAACAGGCTGAATCTTACCTATTTATCCCATAATGCATCGCTTTATTTTGTCTAGTAGCTCAGGGAGATGAGAGAACACTGACACAGCCGCCCTCTGTTCTCAGCCAGCCAAGGCGAGCACCTGACAGCATCAGCGACATGAATGCGGAGGCAGAGCGGACTTGAGGCGGTGTGGCAAGCCTCTTCAAGAATTCATTCACATTTGTCATTATTCGACGGCCGTGTGCATTTAGGTGAGTGCGTGTACGTGTGTAAGTCGTGTTGATGTAGCCCAGTTAGCTATTCAGTTAGCTTACGAAGCCTCTGACATTGGGCAGCTCCTCTTCCCAACATGGATGATACAATACCGGTACTATTATGTTAGATAGATACTTTTGCAAGTATACTGTACCAATTATGTATTTCTAGCTAATGTAGACATGAACATGAAAATGATATTTCGGTCCATGTGTTGACTATGATTACAGCAAACACGTTAGTAATCGCCAGGTCCATTGTTTACTGGTGTTATTTTGAAAATAATTAAAATTATACAATGCTATCTGAAGATCACTAACAACGACTGTATGCATAATGTGTGATTTGCGGCAGATGCCATCGCCAGTAAAGATGGATTACTGTTATAAAAGCAGTTATGGTTGCTGTCCGCAATGCAGGTGCTGAAATTCAAACTGTCGTGAAAAGTACGGTACCGTACCCGTACCGGCATTTTGCTGGCTGACGCCGTAAGGGATTCAATCTTTCTAAAGTGATATTAGACATATCCAGTGTGTGGTTTATTCTTTGGGTTACTTATTCATCAGATTTGGTTAATTATTATTTTTACGTTAGTTAAGTTCTACTACAATAGTTGCACACATTGCAATAGCAATAGGCATAGCATAGTTAGCCGAAATCATAATTACTGTACATAGGCCTACGTTATAGTTTAACAGACACATTGCATGAGATGACCTGCAGTGTAAGGGCGACTATTTATGGTATGTTATTGTACTGTATTTGCCTGAAGTTAGCATTGATGCTATATTAAAATCTGGAAGTCTGTATGATTTGTCTGGAAGCAATCTCCATTATCATTTCAGGATGAGTATTAAATACTGAGCTAATTCATGTGGTGGTTTTATCTCCTGTGTCGTGCTGGTGCAGTTCATTGATTATTTATGACCTCTGTGTAGGGAAATGCTAGCTTGTGTATTAGGAAAAATAAGAAAGCACATATAGGGTTTACATTTATAGTTTACGCAAAGATAACACCAGATATACTACTGATAGATTTGTGCTAGCTCTTTCTGAAAGAGCAGGTTTTAAAAGCTATATGTTATATTTTGCTATTTATGTCCGCACAAGACCTAAGCATCTACCATGTGGATCAAAAGGTTGTGTATATGATGTCTGTCCAAATGGAAAATATTGAGGCTATTCTAGGAAAGGAGTGGGATAAAAGTTGTGCTGGTCTTGCAGGAAGCATTACTCATCAATTATAGATTACCTCACTGGCCTTTATGACACATCACTGCATATGTTGGTGTTAACATACCTCTGCCAAGGCTGTCACACATCATCTTTCGACGAAACATTTCACTGATTTAGGTAGCCTTAAGGAAGCATGACGGCAATACTATACGTTCACACAATATATGCACACTGTACTGTATATAGCAACAGGACATATAATTAATTGTATTAACCTGGTGATGTAAGAGGGTGGAGCTGTTAGATGTTGTATTGAGGCACATTCATATATGCAGGGGCAATGCATTCTCTGTACTCAGGAGGGTGGGGGGTCGTCAGTGTGCTATCTACTCTCAGCCCAGCACAGCTGTCTGGGAGAGGATGGTTGTCTTTCCTCTCTGACTTGGCTCTGGAGCCAAGGGCATCCAGAGGAGGGCGGCACGCAGGGCGAGGCTGGAGCAGAGGGCGGGGATGAGAGACCTTTACGTCATGCCCAGTCACTCAGTGTGATAAGATTGTTTATGAGCTATTACGTCTTATTCAACCGCTTGAAAGTGATTTTAAATCTAAATGTCTGTTGTTATCTTTCAGATTTTTCTCATATTTGTCATTGCTGAATGCTGCCTTTGTTTCCTTTTTGCAAAGCCTAGATTGTCCACACTCTGATTGTAAAATCAATAACAGCATCAGCTATTGTTGCCCATTACTGGGAACTAAAAACAGTGGGCCTATTTATGTTTCCACTGCCTTACTCAGGACCAGGACCAAGACCAATGCTGATCAATGAGGATGGCCTATGTATGTACTATGTATGTACTACGGGGACAGGATGGTCTAGTGGTCTGGGTGTTGGGCTACCAGCCAGAAGGTTGTGGGTTCTAACCCCAGGTGCTGACCTACCTGCAAGCATCCTTGAGCAAGATGCTTAACCCCTTACTGCTCCTGGTGGTTGGTTGTGTGTATGACTGGGTGAATGTCAGGCAAATTACTGTAAAGCGCTTTGGATAAAAGCGCTATATAAATGAGCCCATTTACTATGTAGCTACGTCAAACGTAATGAGGGTACTCCCTCCTTTCCCTTCAGCCTGCTTCTTATGCCTTTATTAGTGTATCTATTTCTGTTTCTGTTACGGCAAGTGGCGAAGGGCCTCCTGTCCAGTTTGGACTTGCTTGGATTGTGTTTGTGTGTGTGATTATTCCAGTCCAGCATCTAAAGAAGATTATCTTGGCCAGATTCTCAGCTGAAGAAAAAGCTGGAACCAAGCCCAAATGTTTATGGACGAGAGAGTGAGAATGAATGACCTGATTAAAGCTCTCCTTCCCCTCTGTCATCTGTATTTACAACTTACAGGGCCCTGTGTGCGTCTGAGTGTAAACAGCCATGGCGTCGGCCAACGTAACCCTGGAGAATCAGCTGCACAGTGCCCAGAAAAACCTTCTCTTCCTCCAGCAGGACCACGCCAACACACTCAAAGGGCTCCATGCGGAGATCCGCAGATTACAACAGCACTGCACAGGTGAACACACCCTGCATTACCGCGCCCTTATCTTGTGCACTGGAGTGGAAGTACTCCTGAAGGACATGTCATAAAAACCAAGTGTGCCTGTTTGTCTAAGCACAGCAGTATGCTGATTACTGCTCACTCTGTCTGCAGGGTTCCCTCTGTATTCTTTAAAGCGGGGGGGGGGTATGTGTTACACATTAGACACACAGCACACACTGTGTACTACATGAGGTACATGGACACCCGTTCACGGCGTCATTTCATTGAACTTTGCGCCTAAAAACTTGGCTAAAACGCTATTCAGCCTACTGAAAGAACACAGGATCGCAACTTGCGCTTTACTATTCATGCCCATGTATTCATGGGAGGGTCCAGGGGAGATTGGGAGTGTCGTGAAAACAAATGGGAGGAGATGCGTAAGGAGAGAGTGATTACTTATTCCATTGAATGTATGAAAACTGCGATACAAAGCGCAAGTCAGTTTTGCGGTGACTATTCTCTGCCTCTGAAAAGCAGGTGCTATCCCAGTTAGCAAGCGAACAAGCGAAGCAAGCAATGGCAAGCTTCACCGAGCAAGTCAAAGTCACTGGCCATGGAGAGACGTGCTGAGTGATTTGATTGCTGTGGTGTTAAAATAAATGTTCATTTAAATGTTATAGTAACCCAAATATTACGCCCCTGTTATCTGTAGGCTTGACGATAAATATAGATTAAAGACAAGTTAGGCTATTTATGAATAGGTCTCTACTTCATGATCGTATCTGTTCCATTGCATTCGGGCGCTGCAATTTACAGATATGTCTGGAACATAGATTACTCGCCGTGTTAACGTGTAGAGGGCGGTGCCAAGCGCTGATTATGTGATCAGTTGCAAGTTTAGTAAATCAAATGTAAAATGCAATGGCACAGCGTGCGCTATCTGCGGTCTGGCTGCGCTCACTTTGACACTTCGCTCGCTAACGTACTGTACGTATTGTAATTCCAAGTTAGTAAATTATAGTCCTTATCTTCATGTTTATTCACATTCTAATTATGATACACTGTATTTTGTTGCATCCTCGTATCCTTTTTGTTTTATTTACGCTCTGTATCATAAATGAAACCAGATGCATGTTTGGAGGAGGAACTAAGGATACACTTTCCCCCCACACACCGCCAATACATAAACCAATTGAAATAGGATTAGCAATGTTTGACAGGGGTTGGAATTAGGCTAGCAATAGTTTTAAGGTGAATAGACCAATGGGGAAATGTCAGATACTCACACCTGACACTGTGCCAATGGAAGACCAACACACATCTTTCCTTGACTACTGGGACATACTGCAGGGTGGATAGCCAGTAGCTACTATATGTGAAATATATTCTCACTGGAACTTGGAACATAAGAGGGCCTGTTTGTTTGTATACTGCCTGTGTTGTTCCGGTATCAAGGTGGATGATGACTACTACTATTCTGCAAACCAAATCTACGGGTACAAATAAACCTGAACCATTTGTTTGGGCTCTGTTTAATCTGTGTTTGGTTAACCTGTGATTAAACCGACTTTAAACTATCACTAAGAGACCAGCAGGTTTGGTTTTTTCCTTCACACAAGTAATGTGCTCTGATAGCCAAGCTCCTGTCCCTGAGCTGATGTTGGCATGCAACCCTTCTTGTTTTCACAGATCTGACATATGAGCTGACCGTGAGAAGTTCTGATCCCTCAGGTAAGGCTGGTCATGTCACCCCTGCCACACTATGCACCCATATCTCTTTCACACGCTCAATTCACAGTCCTAGCAACTAGCTCGTAACACGGCATCTTTTATTTAGATGTAATAGCACAACTCCAGTTTTACTCCTGCCATCGCTCCTCAGTTGTGCAACTGTAAACTGCATTTTTTAAATGATAATTTTTTCAGCACCAAATGATATGCATGATTGTACACTGACATACAGTAATAGCTGTTATTGTGCTGTGGGAAATTGGTTTAGAGTGACAGAAGCATTCTCCAGTCATTACGTTTGAAATGTTCATCTGTTATGCCTAACAAGCAGTTAAAGAGCAGTGAAAGAGTCTGTCATGAAACAGACAAAGCTGCAAATAAGTGCTTTTTGCTGCACCAAGGATGTGTCAGTGTTGAGGGCTCATGCCTGCATCCCGGTTACACAATCCCGCTTGGGGAGGATTGCGGGACTCCCTGCTGTTGAGGTCGTCTTTTCTCAGCCAACTACCTCCCCCTACAAGTTACCATTGCTGTGACACGGACTTATGAGTCCATGTCACAGCAATGTGCTGATTCAGACCAAAGCCTTATGTCATTGCCTTGTGGCTCGACAGGCTTTGTACTCAGTCATGCTGCTACCAAAGGACAATAGATAGAAAGCTTAAGAGCTGGTGCACTAGCAGGTTTAATGTAATTGTTCATCCTTTAGCTAAACAGAAGTGTAAATGTATTGTAGCAGGGCCAGGTTTGAACACTATTAAGGGCTGCTGTCACAGTCAGGTCAGTGTGGAGATTATGTGTCAGTCTGCACTAACACATAGACTGCTTAGTGAATCAGGGGCTCAACTGCTCCATTGAAAAAAACACACCCCAACATACCCTTCACCACCCTCTGTCAGCTGGTGGAAAAGCAATCACTGGCCTGATAGAAGTCAGTCAAAATTACCTTTAATCAGCACTGGTATCCTAGGTAACGCTTTGAAATTACCTTTTCTATTTTTAGTCTGACAGAGATGAATAAACAAGCAACAGATATGTTTGGTAAACATATATATTGCATATTATGTTTGTTTGACAGAAATATTTTTTCTAGAAGGCATTCATCCATGTGCATGAATTCATAATCTGATTTTAAAAGTGTTATCTCCCACAATAAATATGGTCAGACAGACGGGACATATTACGCCAACACTGCAGTGTGGTTAGTCATCCTCTCAATTGAAACAGGCCCAGACCGCACTGGCTTTGAGAAGTAATGGGACATTTTTCAGTCTAAGCCATCACCCTTGCTTTGATTTATGTAAAGGGTGGTAGATCTTTTGACACCAGCACTATCTGGTCCAATGGTTCATCTTACAGAAGCACACAGGAGAGGCATTATCCCCATCTTTTAAAGTGTAGCTTCACCTCAGCTCTTAGCCTGACTCCACCCAATGCAAAACGTTGAAATATGCTAAAACGTAGTCAAGGAGCTAAGGAAGGGGAGGGGCTGAGAGGGGGCCTTCCATTAACATCAGCTGCTTTTGGTGATGCATGAGTGCACCACAAGTAAGGTTGTAAGCCCTTGCTGGCTTCTGACCTTGGATGATTATAAACAGGTATGACGCGTAGAGCCATTTTCTACACATATCATTCATATTTATATAAAAATGGGAATTGTGTCAATATTAATATCAGCATGGAAATGTTTCATCACAGTCCAGTCCTATTATTTAGTTTACATCCCAAAAAACACAATTTAGGGTGCAGCTACTCTTTAACTGGGAGCGATGATGCTATTGGAAATGTTTGGTGTATATACAAAAGGTAATGTTACCATAAACATTTGACATATTATGTGACCCATCCTATAAATATATAGTATTGTCTTGCTTTTGATTTCTTGCTTGATTTGGCCAGGTCATTATTCTTCTTTTTGTTTAATGTGACCATTTTTGGCTAACACAGAATAATAGTGTTCTACAGCAAAACTTATCCAAAACACAACTCAACCCGTCGGACATGCTTGATTTACTGTTTCTGTAATTTACTCCAGGGTTTTGGCAGGCATGTTGGCACATTGCAGTAGTGGCCGTATAGTGTAGCTTGCTGTGTGGGTGCTGCATGGCAAGCTTTAAGCGAGCAGTAATGAAGGTCAGGGGATGGTGGTGCCCTTGCTGTCTACAACACCTACCTAGAGCTGTAACTTAACACTGGAGCTCTCTGCCCACTGCAGAGGAGAATCCATGTGCTCACACCATCGCACTGCCAACCCCCACTAACGTCAGCTGACACATTCTGTCCATGATCACTGGCTGCACTTAATGTACTAATGGCCTGTCGGTGTGCTTCAGAGTGAGTTGTGTATTGTGTGTGTGTAACTGCACATCTGGTTATTTTGGTGTTTAGGTCTTAAGGCTCTTTCCTCTTCTAACTGTATATTGCAGTTGTTTCCAGGGAGATGAGAATGATTGTGGTTTAAAAAAAGAATTTAAAATATCTTTGTATGAAAACATTGTGGCCATGGTACTTTTAATATAAAATATACATGTTTTGTATATTGACATGTCAAATGTGAATAAATATCTCTGCCACATATTTTACTTATTTATTTGGGCCGGGGAAGGTGGGTATATTTCAAAATAAAATATCTAGATCTTACTACCAAGTCACATTTGTTTTGTCCGTGTTAACGTGCGTGTGCGGTTGTCTTGACTCCCGCCTCCTGTGTGCGCAGACAGCAGCGAGGCGCGCTGCAGGGAGCTCCACCGGCGGTGCGAGGAGCTGGAGGCCCAGCTGAAGAAGAAGGAAGAGGAGAACACGGAGCTGCTGAGGGACCTGGAGCAGAAGAACGCCATGATCTCTGTGCTGGAGAACACCATCAAGGAGCGCGAGAAGAAGTACCTGGAGGAGCTGAAGGTGAAGAGCCACAAGCTAGCCGTGCTGTCCGGGGAGCTGGAGCAGAGGGCCAGCACCATCGCCTACCTCACCGCCCAGCTCCACGCCACCAAGAAGAAGCTCCTGGCGGGGGGCAGCTCGTCCGAGGGCAGCCCCAACGTCAGCCCCGTCACGTCCTACAAGCCGGCGCCCCCGCCCACCACGGAGAAGCAGCCCGAGACGCCGCGGCGGCGCATGAAGAAAAGCCTGTCCCAGCCGCTGCACCCGGAGCTGACCGAAGTGTACCGGCTGGGCGCCGACGGCCGGCGGCTGGTGCTGCGGGAGGCGGTGGACGCCATGCCCGACCCCACGCCCTTCCTGCAGGCGGGCCGGGAGACGCCCGAGCCGCAGGTGATGCGGGAGAAGCCCGCCGTCATCCCTCCGATCGCCGCCTCCTCCTCCTCTTCCTCCCCCCGGCACAGTCCCGCCCGGGACCGCCAGCACAGGGCCCACGTGGGTGTGGCCCACCGCATATCCCACGGCAGCCCTCCCCTGGCCCCGCCCACGGCCCCGCCCCAGGCTGAGATGGAGACGCTGGCAGTGGACCAGGTCAACGGGGAAAAGGTGGTTCGGAAACGCTCAGGGGCCGACAGGACAGTTTGAAATGCTGGAACTCACACACCCACACACACACACGTACACCTAAACATTTACACTACATGCACACACACACTGCAAGAGCAGTAAGGAGCCTGACCCACTGTGTAGCTTGCTTTTTATGCAACACTGGAATTGAACACAACACGTCCTCTGCGTTTATGGTCCTTTATAACAAACGACGTTCTTCCTTAATATATAAAATGACTATTTTAACGCATGCCAAATGTTAATCTTTTAAACCCAATGTGACTTACTGTTACACACATCTTGTCTTTCCTGCTTTGACCTTCACTTGACTCTGTCTTACGTGGTGCACACAACAAACATTACAGCCAAATATCTGCGTCAGTGTCTGCTGAACTGGTTAAACTGTACAGTATGTAGTAATGGGTAATAATTAGCTTCATCGCTGTATGTATCAGAGGCCAATGCTAAACTATGTGCAGCTGCAAATGTGGCACACAATTGCAATTATTAAACTGTTACTCCACAAATGTCTTTCATCTTCTTGTGATATCAGTGTATTAATATACTGTTTGTATATGTATATGTAACTGTAGGAAAGTGGCGCATTATGTGCAATTGTTCTTTGCTTGTTTTCTGATAGACTTTTCTTGTGCTGGCTGCAGAAATTCCAACTGTTTATCTGTGGAAATGCAGTATGAAGAATTGTGGGGTGTTTTTGTGTTGGACTGTGGCACATGAAGGAGATCTGTGAGAGAATATGAATTAATAGTTAAAAATATCGAATGATGATGTTTGTGATACAAGGGCATTTTTGAAAACTGTTACACTAGAGACTGTCGCAGGACTTTGTGATAAGTAATGGAACTTTATACACGTACATTTGTAATTTTCTTTGTAAATACTTTTTTTTTTACTATTATTTATTGTTTAATGTAAAATACTATAATTTAGATACTACAAATAGTAACAGCACTTCAAATTATGAATAAAATTATATTATTCACTGTACGTCCATCTTTTCACATTAGACTCACTGGTCTTCGGCAAATTAATAAATTAATTTTACAGGTATGTTGAAATGAATGTGACTACTAGATCAAGTGCATGTCAAATCAACAGCAGAATTAGGTAATTTAGCAGATTAATTTAGACAAATTGGCAGGCTTAAATTTCTTGCTCAAGGATGCTTGCAGTACCCATTCAGGCTGGCTGTTGAACCCAGCCTGAGTCAAAGCCTTCCATGCTCAAAACTGTCAGAATGTCAGGTCATGTAAATTATGTCTATCTTCTATAACAAACATGCATGGAGTAATGAATACCGATATAACTTTATTAATATTCACAGACAGGATACCAGGAGAGCAAATATATTATTTAAAAGTTTTGTTATGTTGTGGTGTAGTGTTTGTTTTTAAACTAGCCTATCTAGTCAAGTTCTTTTTTAATTAATCAATTATCATACAGTATAACCATGTTCTTATGCCCACTGAATATATCAAGTCTTGGAATGTCATGCAAAATCATGGCCATTAATAATAATAATAATAATAATAATAATACATTTTATTTGGAACACCTTTCTAAACACTCACGGACATCTTACAATGCAAATATATTAAACAGCCAACAATTAACCAACAAACAAAAAAACCTCCCGGTTGGCAACAATGACATTTAGATTTTTGATAGGCATACTAATCTTTGCATCATGAATAAATAGCCTAATGTATTGCATGATTGCATAAAATACAATTTAAAATCCTTACCTAGATAGATAGACCTGCTGTAAAATTACTATAGGCTACGTAAAATGTATTGTAGCCACTAGATGTCGCTCTTGGATTACAGGTATCTTGTATCACTTAGAACTGAGATTAAATCATAATTTGTATAATAACAGTATGAACCTGTAATAGCATAGCCTAGGGTTATTGGAAACTATTCCTAAAATTCTATAAATAGGCCTATCCTTTCTCCAAATACAACGTTTAGCCTACTGACGTTTAGCCTCTCATGTCGACTGCAGCTGCAGGGACTTAATATGCGTACGCGTACAAATAATGATTGCTGAGTTTTGGAGATGTTAACCCATTCAGAAAGCCATTCTAGATGCATTACATTAACCTCTTCGACCTCCGTAAAATGTATTTAATTATCTTGAAAATTGCCCTTTATACGATCTCTCAAATTTTCCACTGCATGGTCCTCTAATTATATATTTCAATATCAGGCTGTACGTTTGCAGGTTATGGCTGCTGTTAAGATTGACCTGTAAATACCGAGTTTGTTTACTCTATTTCTTTAATTAATAGCATGTAGCCTAATCTGAAGTAAACAGGTGTTAAATTTGGTCCAATTAACAACAGACACATTGGGCTGTAATAACATGATAATGAATGGTCTGATGTACGCAGTCTTTTATAGGCTATTGAACTGCACGCTGTGGTTTGTTTAGACCCAGTGCCACCACAACCAGCAGTCTGAACTGGTTCTCTGTTTTCTCCAGGAACGCAACATCCCTTCCTTTTTTTAGCATCGCGAAGCTTTCAGCGCTTGTAGCCAAGGCAACGTGTGGTATTTTCAATGTTCAGTCAGTCGTACAGGTGCAGCTGGACCTTTGTGCGTAATTTTTGAGCCAGTCTGGAAATGCATGTGAACTATCTACGTGCAATTTGGCGATATATGGGGGCATAACGATATATATAGCAAGATGGCACTGCACCTCAGACGTTCAGAAGGTTGTAATTGGGGCATGTATTTACTTTAGCACAGTGGAGTAGGCTAAAACCCGAACGGCATTGGTGTTCTATGGCGAATGCATGGAAATAAAACTGCGTCCTTGATATCTACGGTCAAATTGCATACGTAAGTGGGATTTCTTGGGGCGGTGGGGGGGATATGTCACTTGTGCATTTTGTCGAAATTGCATATGTGACTGACTAGAATGTCTGGCTTTCAAGATTTGCATCTTGTTTTTTCCCCATTTTGCAAATTGATTCTCGACTGCAGCCTGGGACACGCTACCTGTGTGTACAGTAACAGCATCATAACCGCAACCTACAGGTTTGTCTACAATTTGAACACGCACAATGGGCTACATTAAAACCTTTTAGCACGCCACGATGTCGTTCACTGCGAGATTTAAACGTGATTTTAAAAAAACATAGGGTTTTTACTTTCATATTTAATGTACGCATGTTGATTTTGTGTGTTTTTAACATTCAGTCGATATTGTTTTTCTGCTGAAACATCACTGGCCATACAGCGGCGTCACAACAGCAGGCTACTGTATATTATTGGTAGGCTAATAGCTTTGAGGCATCAGACAGTAGAACATGTTGCCTACATTTCTCTGAAATGGCAAATTATTTTGGAATTCACATTAACCACGAGACAGCATGTAACATGTAGGTTACTGTATTAGCTAATGTGTTTCACCACATGTTCATCCTCTGTTGTAGGGTTCCTTCTAGTGAATGTGCTGCTCACCAAAAGATGAACAGCAGCATAGATGTTCAAGACGGAGACTGCAACAGCTGCAAAGGTCCACATCATACCACTTCAAATAAGTAGACAAGCCACAAGTGAAGCCAGGCAGCTTTTTGAGCTGCGAACAGAACCGGTAGTAAAAAAGTACTTGCTTAAAATGACCCCAGATGACTAAGGACTGTCTCAATGTTGGCAGATTCAAGATTTTCCTGTTTGATGAAGATGTTTTGGCGTTTCAGTTGACTGACTGGATTACAGAGGTCTTGTAGCCCAGCACACACCTTACTGCGGACCTGCACACACCGCTAGGAAGATATGGCTCGTCCAGGCTCTGGGGTGTTGGTGTCTGTCAATGGGCTGGGTTACCCCCCTCAGAACCTGGCCAGAGTGGTGGTCTGGGAGTGGTTGAATGAGCATGGGCGCTGGAGGCCTTACAGCGCGGCGGTTTGCCACCATATTGAGAACGTTTTGAAGGGAGATGCTCGGGGAACAGTCGTCCTAGGCCAGGTGGATGCCCAGCTTGCTCCTTACATCATTGACCTGCAGTCCATGCATCAGTTTCGACAGGACACAGGTAAGCACCAGAAATACGATATCCTCACTAAAGTAAGCCTACACTATTCACAGACACACAATTACATGACTGGATGGTATTTATTCACCTTGAGAATGACCACCAAGAACAGTTGTTAATGCAGTATATTCACAACAATTATTTTTAGTTTGGGTTTCCCAGATTACCAATACAGCCAGTTACAATTTTAATATATCATGACTCATGCTCCCATCAAAGGAATGGAAAGAAAGTGAGAATCTGTCTACAGTGCTTTGGCACTTGAGTTATTGCTTTAGCGTTGTTACAACAGGAGATAAAGCCCTCAGAAAAGTATTGGTTTAACTTTCCACGGATGAGAAACAAGTGCAATATTTGAATCATTAGTATCAGTATTTTCTCGGTAAGAATTCCACGACCATGACAAAGGTTACGCCGATCATGATGGCTGTGTATTTATCAAACAAATGGGCTCTGGAGCACAGTGTTAACTCACTTTGATCCTACACTGCATGTAATCTTGAAATTCATTCCAGTTTGTATAATAATATTGTGGATAATTAGATCTGTCATTTACTTTTCAGGCTAGTACAATGTGCCGATATGTTCTAGAAAATACCAATTTACTGATACACTTCTTGGTAATCAGAAATCTACTATTATTTCTTAGATTTCAATTTTTTATGATTGTCCTTTAGGATACAACACAGTGCACTCAAATGAAAAGGGGCTTTGGATAAAAATGTCGTCAAACGTAATACTTTGGCATATGTTTGATATCCAGCAGGTTCAGCCATTGTTTGTTTGATTTGAAGCCTCCCTTATCACCGTCACTGTGCAATGTCAAATATGAGCAGATGTTTGGTTGTGTTTTACCAAAGCTGTATCTTTCATCTCTCATTGTACATTGTGTATGGCTTTCCCTTTTGCTCTTGCTGTTTCTGAACAAAGCTGTGGGGGTGTATTCAGACATCTGCTACCAGCCTTGGAAAAACTCTTTAGCTAAAAATGATTCTTCACGTCTCATTCAACTGAATGAATATGCCATTTAGGTAAAGTCACACTTATAAATCAGCTGACTGATTAAGCTGTTGCGTACATAGAACCCCTTATCCCTCAGAGGAAAGACGTTGCTTTAATAATTAACCCCAGGTGTTAAATCATGCTGACTAATTCTGCTCCTATTAGAGCTCATCATGTGGGCTATCTGTGATGATGCCACTATTGTATTTCATGCGATTTTGAAAAATGGGGTCTTTAGATGGCTGTCACACATGGCTACAGTCCATCTCTGATGGACGATACACAGAGCAGCTCGTGCGTCTGGGGTTGACCAGCTGTGAGATGAGTCACTGAGGCGTTTGTCAGCCATTACGCTGGCGTGAGGGCTGGAGCCTGACGTTTATCGGCCCTCGTTGTGCTGGTCACAGTGTTACCTTCCCCTTCGGTCGGGATAAAAGTGTCACAACGGGGCCTGACAAATGGCAGCCCGAGCAGCCGCTGCCCTTCCTCGGACTATTCCCTTCTCCGCGGGCCCTTGTGTTGTTGCCCCCAAACAGCCGAGAGTGTGAGCCGCGCCATAACCATTGATCCCAGCCCCCTGTCGAGGGCAGGTTACAGGTTGTTGTGGGCGATGCGTCAATGCTCACACGAGGGGGACATACAACAGCGAGGTCTGTTTAATGTGGGGCTGGCTGCATTACTGTTTGCTGTTTGGTAGGCAAAGAACACTTGCTCGACTACAGACTTATGGCTTGTCCCGTTGGGAGAATCCCATATTGTCTGTAAGCCAGTGATCTCGTCCTCTGAAGCTGTTTGTTGGCAGGAGGTGGAAAGAGAGTTGTGTCACACTTGTTCATGCTCTGTGTCCCCTGGGTTTGTGTGTGTGTGTGTGTGGAGACACAGAGCTTGCTGTGGCACGTGTGGTGTTTGACACTTCTCCCAGCAGGCGGCACGGGAGTGCCCCGCTCTCCTCTGGGTTTAGGAGGAGCTCTTGTGGCTGGGAGGTGGGCCGAAGCCAAGCAGGGCCGCCTTGACTATTGAGACACTGGCTACAATAAAAGCTCCAGCGCTCCCTGTAGTCAGTGTGCCATGACGACCGTACACACACACACGCCACAACGCACACAGCAAGCCCTATAGGCACAAAGCAACATAGACACGTACTGTATAGTATGTCCTTTGCTGCCCATCGGCTGCTGTTACACAAGATACACAAGAATAGAAGAGTGGATTGAATGGGATTCTGATGTATTTGACTGTTCATCTGCAGACCTGTGTGCAGTGAGTGCAACTTAAGTTGCAAGGCTTAGACCAGGGGTAGGGAACCCTGGTCCTGGAGAGCCGCAGCCCTGCATGTTTTAGATGTCTCCCTGCTCCAACACACCTGATTCTAATGATGGATTGCGGCTCTCCAGGACCAGGGTTCCCTACCCCTGGTTTAGACGTATGTGTAGGCTGGATGAATATCTCAACGCAGGCAGGGTGAACATTGGCTTGTGGCCAAGAGGGATCGATCCACCATCCTCCCCAGAGGGGCGTTTGAACCTTTAAACACTGCTGTGGGCCGATACCCTTTCATTCTACCCTCTCACATAGCAAAACACATGGGTCTATCTGACATCTCAATCATACAGCTAGAGCCAGCGACACTGTCTGATGGATTTCACACTGTACTGTATTGCTTGTGCATCCTTCCAGGCCTTTCCGTGTATGGCCCTTCTCCGTTTCTCCACTTAATCAAGAGTATTGCTGAGATTGCTTGTAACTCCTGTAAGAGATGTCTCACTAAAACCTAAAGACTTTGCACAATAGGACCAACAGGAAACTTCATTTATTAAGGATTTTTTTATGGTTTAAATATTATAATATTGGGTATAGAGTGAAGTACACTTCAGTTCATGGTCTTAGACTCCTGATAATATGAAGTCTTGAAGAAGATGACCACAAGTCACATCACACTACTCAGTAAGCCAGCTACTGTAGTGTGTTGTGTAATGTACTGGCTGTTTGTGCTCTCAGTGGTGTGAAAGACCTACCTGTGACTGGATAGATAAACGATAAGCATTGGTCGGCTGCCATGTTTGGCCAACAGAGATTTGTTGCTCCACTGTTTGTTTTGGTTGTGCAGAAATCCCTCTCCTCTGACATGCTCTAGAAAGCCCCCCTCTGACTAGCTATGGTGGGAAAAGATGCCTGAAGCGATATCATGTAAATCATGTACATTTCTCTTGAGTTGATGGTTGTGGTGAGCCCTGCCTGTAACTTGCAGGGGGTTTGCGTATTTCAACGCATGTCACTGAACAGATAGAGTGTGTGTGTGTGGTGATGGGGGTTATGTGGTAGGCAGATGTAAAAAGGATTCCCGCTATGTGCGTGCTCTAGGTCACACTTGCATCAGAGCAAAATACTGTACAATGAGTTGTTATAGATACAGAAATTAATATTGCGTGGTAAACTATTTCAAAAATTATTTCGACATACTTAACGGTAGGCTGATACGTAGACCAAGCAACAGCACCGAAAATCTGGTCTTTTCTCCTGTCTCAGATCAGCTGGATTTAGGCTTCTAGTAACTATTTCTGGAATATTAATGTATCAATACATACATACATACGGCTAACTTAGCTCAAATTTACAGCTAAGTCAGTCGTGGTGACATGCTGATGTCACTTTCCTAAGAGAATGTTGTTTGCGTACGATAACTGGTTCATGATCTTTCAACTTTTGAGAAATATTGATACAAATGTCTGCTAAATGTTGTAAATAGAAATGTTATACTTGGTCATTTCAGTACAGTACTTATATTGGATGCAGGCAAACACTGCCTAGTTCCAGCCCCATTAATCCTGACCATGCCCACTTATTTAAATTGTGAGGTGATTCTGCACGACTCCCTAAACCCCATAAACTGCATGCAAACATGCAGACATTAGGTGGCCTAGATACTGTTTATTTAAAGTGGTTATTGAGCCACAGAAAGGAAGGCAAGGTTGAGTCTGCAGCATAACATTCTCACAACAAGCAGGCACCATGTCAAGACTTTAGTCAGCCTATGGTTGACACACAAACGACACAGAAGCCATCTCCTTCACTTGAGCTAATTTGTCAAAACGTGGCCTGGGAAAATGACCTCAGAGTCCCAACTGAGGTGCCACTGTACGGCAGGGCTTGTATGCTAGCATTAGTCTCTTCAGTTCCACCTGGACAGGAAATAGGATGCAGGCAGGGGGTGTGGGGTCAGGAGGGAGGGGTGAAGAGAGGTGGAGATAGAACAGGAATGAGAGAAGCTGTGGAGTGGTTTCCTGCTGGTAGGTGACATTCAGGGACTTAACAAGTAGGTATAAAGCAATGAACTGTGAACATGTGCTAGTTTGAACTTGCACAATCCCACCCAGCCTCATATTCAGTACCTTTTTAAAATGTTGTTTCAGGGGACTTTGAGGTATTTTAGATTATTACTAGTGATTATACTGTACACTGGTTTACTGTATACAGTATTTTACATTGCTACTAGTGATTATACTGTACACTGGTTTACTGTATACAGTATTTTACATTCCTACTAGTGATTATACTGTACACTGGTTTACTGTATACAGTATTTTACATTGCTAGTGATTATACTGTACTCTGGTTTAATATATATTTTACATTGCTACTAGTGATTATACTGTACACTGGTTTACTATATATTTTACATTGATACTAGTGATTAAACTGTACTCTGGTTTACTATATATTTTACATTGATACTAGTGATTATACTGTACACTGGTTTAATATATATTTTACATTGATACTAGTGAGTATACTGTACTCTGGTTTAATATATATATTTTACATTGCTACTAGTGATTATACTGTACACCGGTTTACTATATATTTTACATTGATACTAGTGATTATACTTTACTCTGGTTTAATATATATTTTACATTGATACTAGTGATTATACTGTACTCTGGTTTAATATATATTTTACATTGCTACTAGTGATTATACTGTACTATGGTTTAATATATATTTTACATTGATACTAGTGATTATACTGTACTCTGGTTTAATATATATTTTACATTGCTACTA
>JAODLL010014432.1:0-10081 GCA_026546735.1 Forbesichthys agassizii | reverse complement strand
GCTTTTTCCTAAAAGCTGGGAGGTTTAAGGGTTTTAAGGGTTTTAAGTTTTCTGTAAAACAATTAAGTGAAAACAAACAAAACACAAAGTTATTCTTACTCACATTTTCAATGTATCAGATACAAACAACCTTGTAAATAGGTACAGTATTTTAGTTCATATTAGTGCTTCGCTGGGAGAGACGCTGTTTAACTGAGTAGTTCCCTGAGCCATGGTGTCATGGTCTGTTCTGCCCACATCATCATTAAGCTTCGGATCAGACTGGGAAGCTCTTGCTGGAACCACTGACTGGCACACAGCAGGACACACACACACACAAACATCTCTCCCGATCTCTCCCAGTCAGTTGCCACTTTTAACCTTTGTAACACTGTAGCCATCCTGCTCCATCATCTGCTTGGCTGCTTCGTCATGCATAGTCTGTAGTGCTTAGTTAGATCAGAGGCTGTCTGCTGCCTTGGCCCATCTGGTTACTGCTGGAATAAGAATGAGGTCTGAACACTTCCTCCCTGACTGCGTCATCGCATGGTTATATTTATTATTGGTACCGTACAGCTATATAGAGAACCATGCTTCATGCTACTGAGACTGCTCTCTCTTTATGAGGTTAGGGCAAGGCTAGTTGACTGCATATGTGTATACTGTACATTATGCATGTGTAGAGTAGCAAGCTTTTCTATTTTTTGTCATTGTCGTTTGAGCTAACAGAGCAGTTATACATGTGATTGATGAGGTGAATATATGAATCCAGCTGTTCCATTGAAACTGCTGATTTAACATGACTTAATAGCTAACCCGATTGCACTGTACTAAACAGATGTTAGGTGGCTGTCATGCTGAAAATGGACAGAGTTTGAATGTTTTAACTAAACAGAAACCTTTGCTGAAAAATGAATCCTCGAATGGCCATATTGTTCTGTCTGCAAAAGCGAGCCAAACCCCATAAACCTCAATGTTAATATGACTAGAGTTACAGCAGACATAAACACGTTCACATCCATCTAGTTCCCCGATAGCAACTCTCTTAAGATGGTTTAACGTTGCACGTTGCCTTAAGCGTTAGCTACGACAGACTTACTGTACAGCTGTTTCCCGAAGCAGAACGTAACTTGCTTGTTTGTAAAGTGCATCTTTAGCTGCGTGTTACAGTAGTCAAGCCTGCAAAGGAATGTATAATAACGTTATTCAGTATGGAACTATCTGTAATTTCTGTACGATTAATTTAAACGTACGTAAACAACGATGCTTTCAGGAAACGTGCCTATAAAATAACGTGGCACTTAAGTGCATCTTAAGATCATCATAGCGCTTCAGGAAACAGGGCCCTGGACTGTTACAAAAAACAGTTTTGGTCTGTATAGCTAGTTTCCATGTTCATGACAACTGTATTGGGGGTGAATTCATATTCATCTCATCAGTTGAAAAAAAAAATGTACACAAACATTATTATTATATATATTACATTACATAATATATATAATTATTATCGATATCTGGGATTTATAGGTGGAGTCAGGTTCTGTCACACTCGCAGGCAGGTAGGACCAAAATGCATGACAACGGGGCAGGCTTCACTGGTTTTATTTGAAAAGAAACAGGCATAACACGCACCACGACACAAAACAAATGACAATGAATTGACAAGGACGCAAAAACGGACTTGAATTGACAAACACAGGACAGGCCATCGGGCAGGTGAATACAATAGCCAATCAACACGAATCAGGAAATCAAACAGGCTGGGCATGCAGAAACAGACGGATTGGGGTAAGACAGCAGACTGACACGAACACAAGGAAACAGACAAAAGCAAGACAACCAGACAACCAGACTTGGGTGGTTGGCAGATTTTGCACGTTCTCCAGAAAACATATGGATGACGTCATGGAGGGTTTGTCCATTTATTTATATGGTCTTTGCGGTTTAAACAACTGCTTTTTAACTAAAGTACAGCAATCTGTGGTCTAACGTTTACACAAAGTATAGTTCAACCGAGACCAGAGCTGGATGAAGTAACTCTGGCATTCTGGCTGCAAACAGCTGCTTTGAGCCCAACATACTGTAGTCCCCTTGATCACAGCATCGATGTAGTGCAATGCTGATATTTTGGTCTCATTGAACAAAAAGACAAATCTCCAAACCCCATTCTGGGATTGGATTCCCAAAAGCATCTCTGTTATCAGATTATATTATTGTGTAAAGACACTTGTTAATCAATCCTTGACAAAGTGTACAATAGTCGCAACAACGGTCACTCATCGAAACGTCAAGAAGAAATTCATACAGAACATTACTTAGGTAGACATTCATAAGCATGTGAGCCAAGAGTCGAACATGTCAGGAAATATAAATATGGCCTAATAGCACCACCATATGTTTAGTTGTAAAATACTTGTGGCTTATGGAATCCTGTTGGTGAACATACGTGCATTTTGTAGTTTATATACTGTATATCACACATTTACATGCATTTATAACATGGTAAAATCTACAATCATTGATTACAGTATACAGAGAAATGTCATGATATGGTATCTAATATTTATGTCTTGCTCATAAAGACGTTAACATGAAAGTGACCAGATTTTCTAAATGTATTTGTCTGTTTTATGTGAGTGAACAAATGAAAACATCTACTTGATCCACAATCCATTATTAGAAATAAAAAAATATATAAAATATGTAGGTCTACTCCAGAACATAAGCTCTACATGGAATGGAGCGTGGCCTGTGTAGCAGACTACCAGACGCTATACAGTAGGTCTAACTGGGTGAGGAGCATGTTGTTTCAGATTATTATAGCGCCACAGTGTGGATCATTGCTAATCAGTCATATAACCATATTTCAAACCTTTTTTGTACACAGACGAGACAGTATACCCACATACACACACACACACACACACACACACACACGGGCATCTTGCCAAACACATTGAGGGTTCACACTATCCACTCAGTCCTCCTCCCATGCCACAGAACAACATTCCCTTATTGTGATTGTTTGAGGCCCTCAGCAGAATATCAATGGAAACCTTTCCCCCAACCCCCTCCCCTCTGTGAGTGTTTCCAATGGGCCACAGAGACTAAAGGCCTTGTGATTGGGCGTGCATGCCGGAGCCACCTGCAGCGGGCTGTGAAGTGAATACGTTCAGGCTACTGGCGAAGGCGTTCAGTCCTCAGACACGTCATTTAACGACAGCGGGCATAACGCTCTGCGTATTTAGTTCTCTGGGGCCTAAAGGTGGAATTTTATTAAACGAGCATGATGATTTCCACCATTATGTTCCATCCTTTGCATGGACAATTCTTATTCAGACAGGCCTTTGTTAGTTTGACAGGGAATTAAATAGTGCACAAACAACTCTTTATTAAATTAAATTAAACTAAATGATTTACGTAAATAATTATATTATAATAATATAGATAGTGCAGCACACTTTTTGTAGCTACAGTACAGTCAAATCTCCATCAAGTGTGATGTCATCTGCCAATATGAATATTTCACAACCATATCAGCATGTTATAATAAGAGCCATTACGCCTTCTTTATATTTCAGCAACTTGTGTTTTCTTTTACTTTGTCCTTATTTGCCATGAAATGGAGGCGGGTACGACAAAGTTGTACCAACACGTTAGTCCATGAGGCCATGTGTTTGTGAATCCTGGGAAGAGGTCTGAGGTCATTAATACAACTGCGACATGTCCTTGTAAATTGGTGCTGCCAGGAAATGATCTTCTGTGACTTCCTCTGACCTCCTTTGTCCCATTTAGCATTGATTAAAGCTGACCATATGGGAGACTCACAGTGACTCTTAGTGACACTTCGACGCATGTACTGTATCTGAGCAACACTTCCTTATTACCAAACTTGAATGCTTCAGACAGCTAGGAAGAGCAGCTAACTAGGCAATTTCTTAGCATACTAACAAAGCCAGTGCTTTTCAATGCAATTATAATTATCTTCATCTGTAAAGTAGAATGTTTGGTGTACTTTAAATGAAATACCAAATATAACATGTAGCCTAATGTAATTTATGGACGTTACTGTGTAATATAGACGGGAAATGTGTTTTCCTTTTGCTGTAACCCAGTATCTTGTTTCAAGTACCTTGTATGTTTTTGACCAGCAAGCCACAATGTCTCTCTTTCTAGAATATTCCATTGTTCCTTATGTAAAATAAGTTTATATACAATGGAACATTTGTCTATATTTCTCCTTTATGTCATCATAATTTAACTTGTTTTTGACTGCCAACCAAATCGTGCAAACTATTGTTGGTATTTCATGTGTCCAGTCTATTCCTCATAGTCCCCGTGCAGTGTCTCTCGGCCTGCCTCTCAATCAGCTCTCTGCTGAGCCAACAAAACGTTCAGCGGCACTAGAGGCTCTTTTACTGAGTGACGGCCGACGTGAAATATTGTCTTGTCTTAAATAAATACTGCACCTAGTGACTGTGTGTGTGTGTGAGTGTGTGTGTAATGTAGAAGGAGCTCAGATGCAAGGTCAACCATCCGTCAGAAAAGCTTGTGTGTGCTCTGTAGTGCTCCAGATGGTCAGAGAGGCAGGTCCACAGACCCCAGCACCACATTTATCCCATTCACACCTCCATTCCGTGAATACTCCTGCATGTGTTCATTTAGGCGTCGGAAACAAATGGCAGCAGGAAGCAAAGTTCCATCGAGGCCTTGTTAACCAAACGTTTCTCTAGAAGTCCTGCATCCACGGGAATGAGAGACATCCTATATTATTAACAAATTAAGCCAACAGTATGTAAGCATTTTTATGGGTTGGCAAAACTGCCATAAAATTGCCACCAACTGTGAAATCGTGGAGCTCCTTATAGGCATGCGGGCTTTAAAAGCACGTTGGACAGCAGCTGTCAGGAATGGGCAGAGATGTGACGTGTCGTGATAAAGTAATGCAGAGGCTGTGGGTATGCACAGCTATTTAGCTGCGGATAGCACAAATAATTAGCAAATCCAAGTAAGAATATGGACGTGAAATTACTAGCTGGCATGCCAAAAGCTGTGACAGCTGAGTAAGCTGGCTTTGTTTTAAGTTCTGCCAGTCTTTTTGGGAAGATGCAAGTGAGACAAACCCACTAGACACACTCAGCAGCTAACATGGTAGAATTTCTTATACTGTGTGTGAGCACATCTTACACTGCTAAATTGTAAAACGGGGGTTTTCTAATTCTTTTTTAAAGTAAGTTATTTCCACACCAGCACGCTTAAAACAAAAATGATACACGGAAATGCAAAAATACATTGTAAACCTGTCAAGAGCATGCCAAGCCAGCAGCCAGTGATATAATCCTAATCTTTAAAAGCCGTTTTGGCCAATCAGAAGCCTGACTACTGGTTCTGAAATGTTGTCAGTGACCTCCATAGTGCACTCTAAACCTCTGCTCGTCATTATAGTTGGATAGTAACTGTATGTAAACATGTAAAACATCCCATTAGCAAGGTTAAATCCAACACAGTTTTGCTTACATCTTCAAACATCGTGCATGTAAACCAAAGAGTTTAGAATTATAGCAAGGTTGAGCATTATAATGCATTTCAATTGAAGCAAAAATGCCACGCTTCTGGTCTGAGAAAAGTCACCCCCTTCCTTTCAAAAATCGAATGTGGAAGTTCCATCTCTTGAAACATCTCTGTTATGTTATATTCTCTCTGATGTAAACAGTTAACAGCGAACAAGCTGACGTTACAAGCCTAAAACTCAGTTTTACCTGTCTACACATGAACGCAGAGGACGGAGTTTTAAAATATCTTGTTGCTAAACCTTTGGTTTTAGTGATCGGACGCACTGTTTAAGTGTGGATGAAAGGACAAATTGTGCAGAAAAAGTCTTTAGTTTATACAAATAGCAGTGTACGTGTGGACATAGTCTTACTACAGTTTACTGTAACACGGTAACACCTTCCCCCCTGTCCTGCGGTAGTCCTGGCCTGTGTGTGTGTGTGTGCACGCTCAGGCCTGGAGCTACTTTATGCCTCGTACTTCTGCTCTGGTGGTGTGAAGGCTCACCTGCTGGATGTGGCGGGTGTGAAGTTGGAGGCCGCCATGGGTGACACACACACACACACACAGTGCACTCTAACATGTTTCATGTTATGTTCCACAAGCACTGCTTTACCTGTATTCTGCTCAGCTTGGGCTTTCCTTTGTTACGTTATAGTTGTTTGCCAGTGGAGCTCAATACATGCCTCCCGCAATCCTCCCAGCTCCCTTCCTCCCTTCCCTCTTTCCCCATATGGTATATACCTCCATTCCTCCTTCCTTTCCTCGTTCTCTGCCTTCCAGCCACCATGCGTTTATTCGTCACATTAGCTATAAAGCATTGAGAGCTCTGTAATGGATCTCTTTAGGGGCTGGGAGTTGCAGTTCAGCACAGTGGCTCATTGAAAGAGAACTGCGTTCTAGGAAGAGCGTCGTGTGGGGAGATTAGCTTTACTGTGTGATCTGGTGAGAAAGGATCAGGAGGTGGGATATTATGACTTGGAACAGTGTTAAACCAGCGTATGGCCAGACTGTCATCCTCATTATTATTCTCTCTGGTCTCTGGTTAGGCATTGACACTTACATATACTCTAACTCTGACATACAGGTATGGGCCTGCCTTTTGAATAAGCATGATGTGTTTTACTGTAGTGCATTCACTACTTGCCATATTCAACAGATCTTTTTGACCTAATTGTTTTTATCGGAGCTATGACACGTTTTCAGCACTGCACATTCTTCATCATCAACAGTCTGCTTGGTGTCACTCTGCGAAAGGCTCGTTCGGAAGATGAAAGTAAAATATTTTCTTTCAAGCTGTGCTCTGGGATTTCTGTAAAACATCAAACATACGCAATTTATTACCCCATACTGTGGCCTATTAATGGAATATTCATCACATATTGTGCATTTACTGTATATGCATAACACATTCTAACGGCTGTAGGATATGGATATGCAGTAGAATTGAATCAAATAGTCATCTCTTCCCACACTAAAGACTAAACAGACGTGTATTCATATGTATTGCCAGGTACGTTTGCATCATGCACTTTCATATTCATCATAGTCTATCTAGTTAGATGCTAATTTATCAGAAAGATAAAGACAAGGGTGAAGGAGACGGATTCACTTGATCAGATATCTAACAGGAACAATGTGACGCTTGTCACATGGTGGCAAATCCTGTTTTTAAAGAAAAGATGGGGAATATGCTTTGGGCATATGTTTGGATTAACAGTATAGTGTACTTCAGACGCACCCAAGATATCCTTTATACAGTACCTACAGTAGATCCTAAATCGATACTGAAGTTTGGTTTCTGATATATTATATCAATATTTGTAAACATTTGTGTAGGCAGCAAATAATATTTTTTAAATGTTACAATTTCCTTGTATTCCTCCAAAATGTTTATTAAAGAGAAGTTTTGAAAAAGATAATATCGGTGTGTAGTAGTGTGTACTGGAAATCATTTTTATGTCTTCCCTCCATGCTACAGTTTTTCAACTCTTTATGTAAATATCAGCTGAAATATATTCACTAATATATTGGTCATGATGAATACAATAATTACATTAACTACAGCTAGCCAACATTGTGCTTTGATCATCATTGCCCTCCCCTTGTTTTCATTATGAAATAACATATCCAGCACATGCATGGATATTCTACAGCTGTTGTGGCCATTATTGTTCTCATTGTTTTGCTGCGCCTATGCTTTTGCCTGCAGAGACTACAGATTAAATGGCTTTTAAATACTTCTCTGGCAGCATTGAGCCGCCTGACACTGAACCTACAGGAGGCTTTTCTCCTCCTGTAGTTAAAAGGAAATGCATGGCTCTATGTTTTAATAGGCTCAGCATCACCCAGGGGAACTTGAAGAGGCATGTCAATTATCAGGATACATTATAGAGCTTCCACCAAGGCTTTTGTCCGCTGCTTTCCTCGCACAGCCACACAGAGAGGCTGAGCTTTAGCTACAAGGTGACGCAGGCCCTAATTCAATGACACAGACTTCCACTGAGCGTTGTGTGAGACCAGGATGGGAGCCAGCGAGTGACAGAGTGGAAAATGTGAAGAATGGCTCAGCGAGACAGTGTTGGGGAGATGCCAGGAGGGAGGAGAGACATCCTTCTGCAGGAGAAAGCAAAGGGGAAAAGAGGAGGAATATGGAGTTTTTTTCCCTGACTGATTATTTCATTGCGAAAGCATGTTTACCTTAGATTTCCTTTGCTCTAGTGCAGAAATACCTGTCCACACTCCAAAATAGCAAAATCACAAACAGGTGCTTTTGCTGAGAGAAGATGTGTCAGTGCACACACACTCTTCCCGAACGTGCGATCAGCATATTTGACCGAGAGCAGAGTTTGAGAGGCAAGTACAGCTTTTGAAAGAGCAAAGGAAATCCGTGCGAGAGCAGGGGAAATGTGGGTGAGACATGAAGGAAACAAGCTTTCCAATACATGTCACCTTTTGCGATTTAGGGCAGTAAAATAACTCCATAGAGGGAAGCTCGTGAGCGAATGGAAGAGGGAAGAGGACTCGGCAATATGCTCAGGGAACGGAATTGCATGAACATTCACACAAGGGTAAAGCTTCTTGGGGGAGCAACGGGTTCCATGACAACGGAACACTTGGTCTCTGTTTCTCTGACAACAAAGCTTGAATGGCTTGCATTTTGAAGTGGCTGTTCTAGGACTCGATGTTACCTGTGCTAGCACATTAGGCATGTGTCATTGGCATCCAGAACATATCCAAAACATGAAGGTGTTTGTTTGTGGGTGACCTTATAGTGCTGTCAGTATTGCATGGTTGTAATACACAGACAGGACACACAGGCTGTAACGTTATGTCCACATGCTGTGTATACTTATTAAAAGGTTGGACTTTGAGGGAAATAGCATTTGCAAAGCTCTCTTGTCTCTAATGCCAATGCTTTTGTCTTAATTCAAGCTTTTTTAACGTATTCACATGCATGAATTTGGTCCATAAAATAACATTGCTAAGAAATCAATTATGAATAGATAACCAATTCTGTATATTAACCACCATTTGTCAACCGAGGTGGCCTTGACTTTATAGAGAGGGGTTTTTAAAGATAGTTTTTTTTATTTTATTATTTCTGCAGGGTAATATTTATGGAAGATTCTAGGCGTACAAAAACTGTGGCTCTCAAAGTCCCTGTGGGTAAAGCGTGCATGTAGCTCTGGCAAGGTTAGTGGCACAGTTCCCAATTGGGCCTGGACCCATTGCACCCTCAGGTACTGTAGTAAAGTAAGCAACCTGCATAATGAGCATCAGCAATTGGGTGCCAATCTCTTCACTCTAGAAGGGGGGGGGGGGTCGAAGATGATGCAACGTAATGTCAGACGAGCTCCCATTCAAAGTGATTGCACAGTGAGCTTGACACCTTTCTGGTTGCATCCAGACGAAAGCAAAGCTACCATATTAGGGGTGAGGTGGGCGTTTGCAGGAGACTGCAGGATGTTCCTGTTCCCCATGTGAGGCACGAGAAGGCGAGCGAGCCCACCCTGAACCCAGCGGGCCCCGCCTGAAGCCTGACATGACAGCACCTCGCAGGGAAAGACAGGGGAAATGACTAGCAAAAGTGCATAGGGGGCAGTACAGGAAGTGTCCTCTCGCTCGGCTTCCTGTCAGGAAGAGCACGGGGTCACATGGAGAACATCAGCCATTCGGTCCCCCGGCGGGGGTTTTATATACACCAGTAAATTACAGCTCCGGAAAGAGCCATAAGGAGGTCTTGCAGGATGAATGTCTGCCTTCCCCATATGGGACCTTGTGATCGGGGACCTTTGCTCTGTCCTTAAGGTCCAACACAGCCCATAGATAGGAATGCACATACTGTGTTTCACTAGATTTACAACGCTCTGCAGGCGAGCGAGGAATCAGCAGATGTATGTTCTAATACATTTTTATGTTTGGTGTAGACCGCCGGGCTGTCGGAGAACACCGTAGCTGCTTCATCATAGTGTCACACACACACACACACACACACACACACACACACACACACACACACACACACACACACACAAACACACACACACAC
>JAODLL010014413.1:0-25740 GCA_026546735.1 Forbesichthys agassizii | reverse complement strand
GTAGGGATGGCACGATCCAGTTTTTTCAGTCCCGATACTGATACCGGCACTTTGGGTATCGGCCGATCCGATTCCAGAAGAGAAAAAGCACACGCTCACGAATGCACCAAACAGTTGTATGATGAAAAAACAACAATGTGTTCATGTAGACAAACACCGTGCTGAGTTAGTGAATTAGTAGGGATGGCACGATCCAGTTTTTTCAGTCCCGATACTGATACCGGCACTTTGGGTATCGGCCGATCCGATTCCAGTATTAAATTAAGTTTTAAGTTGCAAAATAAATGACAGCCTATCTCTATTTTAGGATTTATATGCATTTTAGAAACCTGCTGCTGATAGTGTGGCCTAAGTAGGTTAGACGTGGCTGATGCTTGACAGCAGACCTATGCGTGTAAATTAATTTAATTGGATTAGCCCCATGGATCGGTTACAAGTGTCCAATTTTCAACGATAGAGATACAGCTATTTTAGTCAGTATCGGACCGATTCCGATCTCAGTATCGTATCGGTGCCATCCCTAGTTATTAGGTCAATTAAAGCCAACGGTTATCTACCTGTGCTAGCCAGACTATTACCAAAGTATAACACTGTGCTAGTAGTGCCTGTACCAAAAGCACCCCACATTAATGCTGACTGCTGCTGCGTTGGTATTTAAGACAAACGCCACAAAACTAAACCCACCAGCAGTGGAGTTCCCGGCTCCCAGTCCCCCAAATCCTGCAGCCAGTGGTGACAGGCAGAAGGAAGGAGAAGAAGTGGTATACTTGTGTTAGATTATGAAACATGGTGGGAAGGGTGGGTTCGTTTAGACCGATTAGTGAGTGAAAAGTAATCTGCAGTGATGCGTGGGTTCGGATAGGTTCATCAGAAAACATTGTGGGTGGCAAAGTAGCGTTCTGACCAAGATAGAACTATCTACTGAAACACTGCGTGCAATGCGCTGTGCAGGCTCTACGAATTGCTGCGATTAAGCTATTCACCTTCTCCGATCCCCATTCTCTCAAACGCGCACACACACACACACACACACACACACACCTATGGCACAGATGCATGCACTGCAGATCCTCTCCCCTGGCTGTCAATCTTCATTAGGCTACCAAAGAGTAAGGTTTGTTAACTGATATGTATCACATATCTGTGCACCTGATAGAACAATGGGTTTGTTTGTTTGTTTGTTTGTTTAGTAGCGTAGTTGCAAACGTGCAACTGTCAGACAGCCTACAGGCTATGCAATCAATGTAGCCTACTGCTAACAGAAAAACAACATGATTAAATAGTTTAGCCTACTGCTCACACACTTTGCTGTAGCCTACCGTGGCTCTGCAAAACATACGCCAGTGTATACGCCAGTGTCTGACCCTTAGAAATGTGCATTGAATTAGTAGTAATACTAATAATACTAGTAATCTGCCTAGGAAGCAAATAAGCAATCCACATATTAGCTATGGTGTGCTGCCAATTGTGTACACCTTACCAGTGGTGGTGGAGCCAAACCCAAATCCTGGGGCCGCTACAGCGGTGGTGGCAGTCGCCCCAAAGCCGGGGGCTGTGAGTGCTGTGACAGAACAACAGTAAGCACCATTAGCACCCAGTGACAACAGTGGTTGAGTTACACACCCAAGTACAGACAGAAGCACCTTTTTTAACAGACTGGGCATATAAACTGACCCACAATCTTAACCAGGTACTACTATTATGCTGGTTTTCCTCACAGTTGACCAGCTATGACTAAAAAGCAATGGGCGAGGAGGAGGAGAAGAGAACAGCTCTGATTGTGGAGCTGAGATATTAACTTACTACCAAATCCCGAAGAGGCAGTGGTGGTGGTGGCAGCGGTGCCAAAGCCAAATGCTGTTGATGCGGTGGTTTTGGCACCAAATGAACCAAATGAAAATCCAGACGTGCCTTTATAATAAAACAAGAATGCCTTAAGTGTGAAATGTAATGACATGAAGCAAGCAAATGAGATGAGATTATTTAAATTACACTTGGATTATCAAATGTGTGGCAACTTTGTGACTTGTTATAGAGGTAAATCCATATTTTATTCAAGCACATTTGAGTATTTCAGGACAGTTAGATTACTGCCCCGTACCACTGCCCCGTAATGTTTTATTTTTCTCTCCAACACCCGACATTAAAACATTTTGCCTTGTATATTTACTTGTTAGTAATGTGTTAATACCGTACTGCAATGCATGGTCAACATCGCAAATTGGCAAACGTAAGGCAGGCTCATTCGCCAATACATGCAAGTATTCATGTTGTACATTGTTATTCTGCTAGGTAGCACACACATATATTATTTAATACGCGTACAACAAACGCTACTGTACATTAATGTAACATTAAATCATAGCCTACAGACGGTACATTACCGTAGAGCATTAATGATTCCTATGCGTGTCAAGAGGCAGCTAGCGGTAACTAGCCAACATAAAATGTTGTAGTTGATGTTCCTAAGGAATACATGTTGTCGCGATTGTAAGTACACCAACGTACTTTGCTTTATATAAATGCACTACACGTTCCCAGTACAATAGAGCTAATTTAAATAAAAAACAACCCCTTACTTGCAATTGGATTTGCTGCGGCGCCGCCAAAGTTAAACGCCATGTTTACACTAGTCCCTTGTAATCGTAATCCGGGTAGAAACAACAATAACGGTGAAGAGTTCTGTATCCAGCTACATTCTATTGCTCGCACGTTGTATTAAACAATCAAACAAACGTTGCATGTTGGAAGCAAAAAAGCTTAATGCCTCCTTGGATATATATGTGTATAAACAAAACATGAAATGAACGATGATATTAATGTAGTTTTTATTTTATTTCAGTGTACATAGTTTAGTTATGCAGTAGTAAAGTCCTTGAAAATTAACTAAATCTTAGAACTAAAGTGATGTATACAATTTACATTAGTTTTATTTACAAAAAACCTGATACTTTGTGATTCACATGCTCAAACTTTTAGAATTAGGCTGTTTCTCCACAATAACCATATAGGTCGAATTCGTTATCTTCTAATTCAAAGAAACTTTGGTTGAATCAACCATTTGTCATTTTGAGGCGAGAGGCATAAGTCAAAACTCAAAACAATGTAAAATAAAAATAGATACAATTCTAGAAATAAAATACTTAAACACTGTAGTGCATATCATTCATTATCAGTGCTGGGCAAGTTACTCGTGAATAGTAATAAGTTACCATTTACCTTGAAAATGTAATATTACAATTACTGGGTATTACAAGTAATTAGTTACTTTGCTAGTTACATTATTTTCACAATCTCTACCCTGCCTCGCCCCTTTTCGAAAAATTAGTTGAATTAGTAATTGTAAAATTACTTTCTTGAAAAAAGTAATTACACTACTGCCCAACACTGTTAATTCAATAAATGCAACATTAAGATTTCCCCAACTGTTATTTTCTTCATTGGAGACATACAGCATCACTTTAAATGTCAACATGAGCTAAAATCATTGTGCACTATGCTTACTTCAAGGCCTAGTTCACGATTTTCACCCACTGCTGTAGAAAAATATAGGCCCACCCAAATCTACTGTAACTACAAGAGCAACATCTGTCACAAGGAGTCTTCTCAGAAAACAAAGGCAAATTATGTGAAACAGTGTAAACACTATATCTCTATCAAATATCTTTATTTTACAGTTATACCTTCTCAGTAACTATTCTGCAAACAGATCTGAAACGCAACTGCCATACCACTAACATGGCTGCTCTAGAAGTAATACTCCCAACACACACACACACAAAAGCAATCATAAGTGTACATGCACAATATTGCAAGGTAAATAGTTATTAACCTCATGCCAAAATATGGTGCGTTGTCAAAAAGAGATGAAAAAAAAGCAAGTTAATCTTTACTAAAACATTTATAGGACAAGTTCTCATTCAGAGTACTGAATTAATTATTCTGTAAATTAAACAGTTTGAAATGAGGGACAGTGCTAAGTTCATTTTGGCACAGGAAAACATGTGAAATGTTGCACCTCTACAAAGCAAAATCATTAATTCAATTGTTCTTGGATTTCATATTCACAAATGCAATGCAACTTCACAATCAACAGTCATAAACTGCATTTTATGTGATATGCATCCTCATCATGAATGTAGAGGAATGTAAGCATTTCAACACATTTGATAGAATATACAGACACACACACTTGTATGTCAACCCCTTTCTATACAGTGCACAAACAAGGAAACTAATCAGTAAAAGGATTTTAAGAATTTCATTTGGACGGCATAACACTGAAATATGGCTGCATATGAATATTTTGCTGAATCAACTGATATGGCTAATTCTTGTGATCTTCTCCTCCCATCACCTCCCCCCGCCCTTGTAGGAGAAGGCCTTGAGAATGTTGTATGGAACAGAATACCTCAGTTTATGAAGACATAACCCTAACAACCAGTTATGACTAGAACCTTGCTAGACATACTAACCTACTGTGATGAGGAGTGAGATATGTATGTATGTATGTATGTATGTATGTAATTAACAATTACAAGATGGAAAAAGACCAGAGAGTGAGGCAAGATCACCAGTTGTTGAGGTTTCAGGGCTTTTTTGGCATAGGACCAGCATAGCTACCACTTTATTCAATCTCTAGGCCAAGAGGTGGTCTCTGTTCAAAGGCATGTTTGGCAAATTTTTTATTTTATTGTTTTTTTAATTTTTTTTTAAAAGAAATCCATATCAGCTGTGCTAGTGCTACGAGGAGACACCTGCTAATTTCAACTTCGTCCCCTCCATTAAAGCCACAATGTTGAACGTTCACTGCAACCCACTGTGTCCTAAAGAGGACACAGGCTAATTGCGTGAACGTAACCTACTTAGCTTTGCCAAGCATCTCTGTTGAGGCAGGTGTGTGACACTGTTGTGCACCAGTTTTAATGTCGCACCTCGAACTGCAAACTAACGAGCAGGGTGAACAGCTACTGTAAATGTAGCAGTGCAGTGGAATCCAAATAAATACAGATTGTAGCTTTAAGGAGGCGGGTCTAAGCAAACAGGCTTCACACAGGATTGGGTTTTGACTACATTTCCCTCTCGCCACCCCACCCTCACTGCCACTGTTCTCTGCCTTAAGACGGAACGTCGTCCGCTTTAGGAGTCATGTTGATGTAGCTGCCATTTTGGGATTCCTCCTTATCCTTTTCGGTGACTGGACAGTAAGTTGTGTCATCGTCTTCAGCAGCGCTCTGTGTATCAGCATAAACATAGCGTGACGTCACCACTTAAAAGCAAACACCACATTTTAACGTAAGCGGAGTTTAACTTGTAATGTATGAGTGACGCAGCAAGTTCCACTGTTTAAATATAGCATGGAAATGTTTGAGTGTACACGTGCAGTTTTGCTGTCAGGGCACAGCCGTACTACATCACTAATATGAAGAAGATTTTAAAAAAGGTAATGGAAATATTTTTATTTTTAGATTATGCCTGCCAGTTTAGTACCACATTTCTAATCAAATCAAATCTTAAATGGTGGATACTATAGTAGCATATTCTAAACAAAGGTACCTAGACCGCCTATATACACGGTATAAACAGCATCAAGCTTATAAATTGCTCCATCAGCCTTGGTATTTCATATATAATAACTTATAGCAGACTTACAGGAGCAGAATAGTGAGCCTTGGTAAAGACAATGCGTTTAACTTCATTCTGCACAAGAAGATATACATATACACATGCGTGCTGCTGTTAGTTTCTGTTAGCATGTTGATCAAACAAAATCAATTATGCACTCATCATCCATAAAAATTGGTTATGCAACAAGCAAATAGTTATTGGCAAAAAATGAAATAGGCAGGCCTTCAGCAAACAGTAGTGTTGAAATACTTTAGTGCCAATAATGCAGTATTTACAACCAGCCTAAGCAACCTGCAGTTTAACATACCATTTACATTATAGCACACAAAGTCTGGCCTAGAGTTGTATTAAAAGCTGGATTTTCAAGCTTTATGTAGAATGACTACTTTAGAAATAGGGATGGCACCGATACGATACTGAGATCGGAAATCGGTCCGATACTGACTTAAATAGCTGGATCGGTATCGGTGACAATTGGAACCAATCTATGTAGCTGATCCAATTAAATTAATTTACACGCATAGGTCTGCTGTCAAGCATCAGCCATGTCTAACCTACCCAGGCCATACCATCAGCAGCAGGTTTCTAAAATGCATCCAAGTCTTAAAATAGAGATTGGCTGTCATTTACTTTGCAACATAACTTAAAACTTAAATTAACGCTGAAAGTGCCAGTATCTGTATCGGGACTGAAAAAACTGGATCATGCCATCCATATTTATAAATGTCCTGTATAATGTTCAAATGTATTTTACCTCTTGAAAAACAGGCATCTCTTAATACAGTACATGTATGTAATTCCAGTGTTTATATTTTAGTTGTATTTCTTTGTCCTAATTAATTAGACCCAACTCACCCATGCTGTATTTGTGCTGCAGGTATATAAAAAATAAGCAAGCTCCCGCCATTTTGATCATACCTTCTGTTTGCGGGCATGAACCACGAGGATGACGAAGACGACCAGCAGGATGGCGCCCAGGGTCACAATGAGCAGGGGGAAGTTGGACACCACCTTCTCGATAAGCAGAAGTTTCTGCAGCCTCTCCGCCGATGCGTCGTCAATCACCACGGACTGTGGAGGAAGGGCAACAATGCAGGTTCATATCTGTCATCACAATTATTACATAATATTATTCAAGGAGGGGAATGGGGGAAACCAAAAGTGGGGCATATTCCTCCCATTCGTAAATAAACACTTTACCTCGTTCAGAAACATCACAGGGAAGACCGTGTCGTTCAGGCCACGTGTAATTCTGTAACGTTATTTAGTGGCAAAATTATATAGTGCAAAATGTTGATTTAGTAGTGTAGTTTGATATACTCACGGAAAGCCAGAGACTCTGTTGATTAAGATGTTTATTTGGGCCCTCTTATTTGCACGTACAGGAATCCCGGTGATCTGTCAGCAAAAAACCCCCCAAAAAAATGTTATTCGCATTTGATTTGACTAGCTAACAAAACCAACTAGCTAGCAAAGAGATACTCAGACACAGCAAGCGCAAGGGTTCAATTCACACTGCAGCTAACATACAGTATACCACTAGGTGGTAGCAGTAGCCCTTTATAAGCTAATCAATTGTTTAAAATTGTAACCTTGCCAATATTTACAGGCCAAGTCATTTCAGATTGTCCTTCCACAAGAGACAATGACAAAAAAAAAAAACAACTATTCCACCAATATCCCCAGTTATATCAGTACACGCCACTAGTGATGGGAAGTCCGGATCTTCCGGGCAATCCGGACCTCTGAATCTCCTTCAGTGTAAAGAACGAGTCCTTTTTATGAGTTTTTAATACTTCTGAACATGCTGTACACAAGCTCATACTGTATTTGCATAGCCCAGGTGTTGCTCCACAATGTTTTAGGGAATCCAAACTAATGTCTAACTGAAAATACAGCAGAATATCAGTGTGCAGCCAAAATATCCATAGGTGCATACTTTCAGTAGAGGGGACTGATTAACACTTTCCAGCACATGCTACGGATCAGAACCAGTGTAAATGGGTGTTGTCCAGCGTCCAACCCTACCGGGTTGAGGTCCAGGAAGGTTTGGTGGTGCACTTTCTGCGGCGACAGCCCGACAAAGGCATCTGGATACTTTGAGTCAGCGAGATAGAAATGTGGGAAGGAAGCCACAACCGGGGCACCTACAGACAGACAGACAGACAGACAGACAGACACACACAAAGAGAAAGAGTTAACTCAAATGTCATTCCATACTGGCCACATTTGAGTCAGTCACAGTTGGATGACCTCTGTCTGCACTACTCCCTGCAGTTTGACCAATTGCTGATAGCATGGGGAAGCGAGAAAGAGGAACTAGCAGAAAGTGGTGGCACGCATTCACGTGAAGCCCCTGGAATTTATGTCAAGGTTCCTGCGTCAGAGGTTAAGCGCTCCAACTCAATGGACCAGGGGACATGCCACTGAGGTCACCAATGCACGTGGACAGGCCACACAGTATTTAGGAGTAAACCCTTATGGAAGTGGAACACGCAGCGCATTACCAGGGCATGCCTAAAGAACACGGACTGCGTGTACTCTGCTGCCCTGGTATGCTCACCCAGAAACAATTGAGAAGGGCTATGGATGTACTCTGAGCTCATCACACAAGCTCTGACCTTACACCTACAATACACATACAATAGGTATTCACATTTTATGGCCAATTATGGGGGCGCAGATGGGAGAACGTCACAAAGGGTCTCGAATCTTCTTCCTGACATTGTTGAGAGCAGACATTCCCTTGCTAGGCTGCCGACCATGTGGGTGGGTCACAGCAGGAGAAGTCCACCGATAACAACACGCCTTCAACCAAAAATCAAGGAAAAAGTTTAGGTTGTATTATGTATAAACCCCAAAAACACAAAAGTAGGTACCCTTTCTCTAGTAAGTAATGGTTCTTAAACTGCAGGTTGGGACCCCTCACAGAATGCTTTTAAACAGTGGGATAACGTGCAATTTTAAATGTTGTGAATTTGGGTGGGGGTGGTTGTGTAGCACTGGTGTAAAGTGCGCCACTGCAGTTAGTAATTGTATGTGGGACAGAGGTGATCGCTTTCCTACGGACCTACGGCAACAGCATTGTCAAAAAAAAAAAAAAAAGTAATAGAAATCTCAAGAAGTTACCGGAGTGGCTGTTCTCACAACATCCTGCAAGGTCATTCAGACACAACAGCAACAACTAACACACGGCTGTACATACACACGTCAGGAAACTGTCCAGAACAACATAAAAAAGGAAACACTACTTCATTACCCTGATTGATTTCTTATCTGTGCTTCAAATTCAGGGAAACTAAATAAATAATTAAATAAATAAAATCAATGTTACCAGGCAACAGTAGGAAATATGTCAGGGGTGCTGGCCAGGGAGATTATGTTCTGCATATATCCAGAGCTCTAGTCAGGTGGCAGAGCTTATACTGTCCTTTCAGCTACTGGGCAAACTGGGTCCTACCCTCATTGAGTAGTATAATAAAAAATATATATCACTTAAAAAAAGATTTAAAACAAACTTAAAAATGTCAAAAAATATCATTCAAAATCTTTGGACAGACCTCAGCATTGTTTCTTTTAAGTCTGTCTGGGAGTGGGATGATTGGTCAGATATGAAGGATGCCAACAAAATGGGAAAATAAAAAAAAAAGTGTAATTTTAGGCTTTTAAAAAAAAGAAAATAAATTACAATATATATATATCATACTTTCTGATCAATGCAAACTGCCTGATCCCCCAATGATCAGGCAGTTTGGCCTGTGAGGCCTTATGCCCCGGGCACACTTCAAGCGATCCGCTCATCGCACATCGCTTTGTAGCTGAAAGTCGGCCACTTGTTTACATTCCAGGCTTTGGACTTGTTCAACTCAACGCCCGCCTAGTTCGCGTCACAAACCTTTACTTCGCCCATCATCGCTGAATCTAATTGACTTGTAGCCGTCTCGTCGCTACATCACTGCAGTATGTCGGCGGCTTGACACAGGAGGGAACATGTGAAACAGAAATTCCACAAACTGCCCCTTACCTTTACGACAGGGACTGACTTTGAGGAGGCCAGTTCCCAGGCACTCCTTTGGGCTGACACAGAAGCCCTCGTTGGCCGGATTCTCCTCTTTGCTCGCCAGGACAGACCGCGGTGGGGTGAAGCGGTAGGCTGGGATCCCTTTCACCGTGACATCCTTCTCAAACTCCATGTAGATTGACCTGGGACACAACATTGCATTAAAAACATTTGAGAAACAGTTGCTAAGCAATGTTTGTTCTTCATCTTCAGCCAAGATCGGTCAAGGCCATGTTGTGCGCACCAGTTTATGCATCCTACAATTGTCTCTTCAAGACTATACCCTAGTGTCACAAGACCATCCTGATCTTGCGAGCTTCAGTTTGCCTTTGCCTCGAGAATCAGTCCGGAGAGCTTGGAAATTGTTGTTTCAGGCTGGTAAACCTAGTGTGGCCATACAGCGTCGTACCGTTAGCTATGGGTGTGGTTTAGGTGTGATGAAGAGAAAACATTAATTAATTAATTAATTAATTCAGGCAACGGCCGGTCCTACAGAACTTAATGTAGGTGATCAGTTTTATTAGCATAGCATAGGCTTTTCTCAATGGAAAATATGTTTCCACTCTTTGCCCAATACTGTAAGAGCGGTTTAAACAACAGGCTCTGCTGGGTCACAGGTTGGTCCAATCACCTGCCATAGATTGATGGGGGTAGGTGATTGGTCTGGGTGTGTGTTCAGTTCCATCACCACATTTATAATAGTGTTTATCGGCATAGTATTCCATCTTTCTTGAGTTGAGAAAGTCTACACAATCTCAGCGGATGGTAATTAATAGTTGGCAAAAACATCACATGGCATCTATTCAAAAAATTGAATTACTGTGAAGAACAAAACTGCATGTGAAGTTTCTGCAGTTACGTCCAGTCTAGGGAAGCTCTATGGTGCTTAGTGGGAACAAAGGAGTCTATACAGCTACAGCCAGCTTGCTAGGAGGCAGCACCAGCCCTCCTAATGTGCAATAGCAGTGCACCGACCTCTTAGACCTTCAGCGTAACCTTCACATGAATTTCCCAACAAACTGAAATAATGACTTATATTCAGCTGATTTGACCTAGGAATAATGAATTATATTCAGCTGACTTAGGAATGAGAGAGGTTTTGTATGTGCCAAAAGTTGATTATTGAGCCAAAAATAAATAAATAAATAAATAAATGGTTACAAGTGGATTCAAAAACAAATGCAGGTCATTGAAATGGTTGTGAAAATATGTCACATACATACTCTCATATTTTACATAACATTAGATGATGTTACTACTATTGCCAATAAATTGTCAATTTGTATAAGAAAAGCATGACCTCTCCACACACAATGGGACCCAAGGGGGAATACATGCATTCTAAGCCAGCACACGGATACTACTTGATGTTAACATTTCCTCACGTTAATGTGCAAACCAGGCGAAAGGAAGGCGATATTTCCCCTTTGCTCGCGACAACAAATTGCAATGTGGTGGCTACTAGGCAATAGGTGAGTAGGTGAGAGGGCTTAGGAAAGAGGAGACTCATCCACATCAGTGACACACACAGACGTGCTGCTCGGACATATTCTATGCTCAAAGGAGGGGGAAGAAGTTTGAGAAGTGTATTAATTATGGCAAAGGTAATCTTTAAAATAGAAATTCTCCAATGTCATCAAGAACAAAAAGGAATATCGTCATATCTCATAAAGGCCACGATGATGGTTAACATTTATCAAAAACAACACATCCTGCACGGACAGAACGGAGTCCGTAGGGACTGAGAAATGTCTGAATGCGCTTATCATCATGAGTAAACCTGTCATGCAAACGCCATTTAAAAGGAAATCTGTGTGCGGTACTGTCCAGATGGGAGCAAGTTATGAGATAAGCCAGAAGATTCTGGTTAACTTGTGTTGTGTTAAACATATTATCCTGTTACATTTATAAGATACAGGTTGAAGAATTAGGCATACAATTATTGGTTATTGCTTAATTAAGGTTATGGTACGTTAAGATCTTTTTGGTATTCATCGGAACCGTCTCATTATACGTAGCTAGGAACATTTTATTTTTCCAGTAGTAAAGTAAACATCCTTCAATTTGATTCATTTACTTTCTGTGATGCACTTTCAGTATGGACAATAGTTAAAGTAAATAACTCAAGGTCACCTTCAATTGAGAATGTTATGACATTGAGTCACTGGGGTTCCAGTATTTCCATAGAAACCATAAAACCTTTATCCTCAATCCCACCCCAGTCTGGGAGCCAAATAAAGCCAAGGTCTTGGAACAGAAATAGAATGATGTTCTAGCTACTCACGCTCCTGCTAGGGAAAATGTCATGTGCTATTCACAAGTCTACAAAAGTCAGTAAAACATTTGGAGAGACCATTTTGTAGAATGTATCCATTTAAGATCATATTGTTCCAAAGGATTTTATGACAAAATACTAAATTGTGTACTTTATTATGATTCATTTTGTAATAAAAATTAACAACTTGTCATTTCCTGTTGTGTACACCCCTAGTTAAGAGTACATTCAGCATTTTCCTACCAGGGTCAAGAAGATCATCTTGTGGCTATAGTACAAACAGTAAGTGGCTTTGAAACTAAAAACAACAACACAATCACCAAGAGTGGGCCACACAAGCCAACTGTGCTTTGATCTGTGGTGGACTAAACCATTATAGCAACAAAAAACACAATCTGAGAACTGCTAATGGAAAGGCTTTCATGAATGGCCAGTGTACCGACCCCAGTCAGCAATAAATAGTTCCATGCAGCTATGAGGCATGCATAAAGAAAAGAAGATCCAAAACACCACGGTCATGCCTAGACTTTAATAACAGCATTGCATGGGCGCACAGGGGGGGGGGCGTTGCTGTGCTGCGCTGTACCTGCAGAGATCTGAAGTGAAGACATACAGCCGTTCATCCTTGGACAACAGGGGGTGGAAAGCACTTCCATCTGTTCCATTGATAGCGTTGCTCTGGTTGGAGGTCCAGAATGACAGGCGGCTACAAAACAGCACGTTCCATGTTATAAACAATACATGTATGCTATGGCTCTAAAAACACTGATTCTCATAGTCAGGCGTGTTCTGAAATAATTCTGTCACTTAATAATAAAACTACATTATCTTCAATACTGCAAACGCCTTGAATAGCGCATGGGATATGAATGACCTGACGTGATATGAATGGGATCACGGCTTCACTGGGTAATCATTCTATTATTAAAACATAAGATACACTGTAGTTGGCATATTTTCATTACAGTCAATGCACAGAAAAATACCACAATACACACCCAGAAACTGGGTTAGTATTTAAGCAGTTACTTTCATTGATTCTCAAATAGATGGCAACATCAAAGTATCACATAACCATTACAGTCTGGCCTGCATAGCCACACAAATAACCAGCCAGTTGTCCCACGCAATTGGCATCGAGCTGTGAGTTTGCTAATCTAACTCTGAAAGCCAAGAGTTTCCCAATAATGTCTCTAATCACTTTCATCACATCCGATGAAAACAGTGTGCGTTACCTTTGACCTTTCCATGTATCAACCCGGCCATAGTCCAAATAGTTCTCCTCTCCAGTGTAGTACACAAACTCTCCATCAAGGGTTCCGTTTTTCTTTAAATAAAATGTAAATTAAAACGTTTAAAAATACATAAATATAACAGAGCGCTCCCCCTTCTTCAAATAAGCAAAGACAATTAAGAGAGCACATTAAGGTGCTATAGTGCGTCATAGCGTACCTTGTACATGAGGCCAAAGACCTCCTCCACTTCAGGATTTGAAGATGCGACGCGCGCTAGCAAGGGGTCCCTGTAGCCCCACAGCAGCTTGTCTACAGTTTGAGTAACAAATACACCCGACCCTAGAGAGCCCATCCCGATGGAGACCATGGAGGCCTTAAAGAAACTATCCTTTACCTTGTTCATCACAGCCTGGGCAACAGAGAAGAACAAGGAGGATATAGATCAATCAATCCTTTATTATAGACAAAAATACAGTAAGAATAAATATAGATTTTTTTTTTTTTAAATTACTTAAAGCAGAATAAAATAATAATGTTAACGCTATGTAATCAGCACATGTAATAGACACTAGGGACTTGTTTCTATTGGCTAAGGGAAGAAAACAATTCATTTGTAGTTCTGGTTCACAACAGCTGTATGCTGGACTCACCCATGCAGGGATGTTAATAGTGGTGATGTTGTCAACAGTTGGGTCACCCACTGACTTCTCTCTCAAAAACACGAAGGTCTTGGGGTTGTAAGCAGACACCCTTGTCCCATTCTTAACACTGGTCACATTGGCCTTAGGCCTGTACTCCCTTGACCGACAGAAACGGAGGGGTCAAAACAGTGCAAATTCAGTTCACGGGTTCAGTTCACTCCGTTTTCATGGAATATTATAATGCCGTACACAGCATTTTTCTCAATGGTCCTGCTTTAGTTACATTGCAGGAACTGACAGACCATGTCATATTTCATCACTACAACCACCTTCGAGTTCCACAGGTAATAAAATAAATACAATAAATATAACCTAGGTCATTGAGGGAGATTATCCTGACATGCACTGTGGCTGATTTGCCGCTTCAGTAAACGGACCTTGATATTTGTTTATGGGTTTCAATGGGCAGGCCGAATTCCAAGAACTTGCAGACACATTACTAAACTTATAACGTGTTGAATACTATAATGAATTTGCTTCATTAGAATAAAATAATCAATACGTGCAATTTATTTTAATTTAAGCAGGAATCTGAAATGGAACGTACAGTATAAAACACTATCCTCATCGCGTCTTACCTATAGGTGTACGGCCCCACCTGTTGAAGCACTGGCTTGGCTCCCCCAGCCAGAAATTCTTTTGCATTAGTCACATTGAAGAAGAAATACTCCATAAACACGGGAGGAGGTGGGTTCTTCCATGTTGCAAACACACGGCTGCCCTCAGTCAAAGATATTTCCTAGACGCACATAAATAAAAAGCATACAAGATTTATCTCACACAACCACACGTCTTACAAAATGTGCCATTATAGGAATCCCTGCCTATTTGAGCTATTTGGTCTGCAGCATAAATGCTGTAATAATAGCCCAGGACATTGTAGGATTCATTTGTTTTGGTGAGCGTTCAAGTCATAAGCCACATCCTGTTTTGCTAAAGCACACCTTTAGACCTTTACAGCGTAATGTTTTAGTGCATCCCTGCAAAACGACTCAGAGCTTCCATTTGTAAGTACATACAGTACACCAGCACGTATAATTTTGCTACTGAGTGCAAGTGTGTTTCCCTTAAATTTGGTTCCTACATGAAAAGAGCTTTGAAGAAATGTAATGTAAACCCATGTTTTGAACGTTCAAACACATCCCCCCTTCCCCCCCCCCCACCCGCCTTAAAGAAAACACCAGAACAAACCATCTTGTGGGTCATAAAGGGGAGTGTCTGTATGATCTTTAGACTACAGAGCGTTGGGGACAGTGACACACATACACATGAATGATCATATGAGAGACCCTTACACAGTTCCATTGTCAACAGTTGCCTATGACAACAAGCAACAAGCTCGCCGGCCGACCAGGCATGGGGTGGAGGTAGCTGGGGGGGGGGGGCTACACTGGTGGGGGAGAACTGTGGCCTTAATGATTTCAGCCACATTCCTCAGGGCTGAGCTTCCTGGGGCCCTAGTAATGCAGCTGGAGCACAAACCCCACACTAGCTACCACCCAGTTCCAAACTTGTTACATTGCATGTGCTGCCATAACAACGCATGTGGAATGATGCCAAATGAGAAAGTACACAAGGGGCTATAAACTACACGTTCAGATATAGAAGATAGGACAGGTAGCATATACTGTATATGGCTGTAAAGTATACATCACCCCCGCAATAACAATGGAAAGGGTTAACATATAGCCTGGCTAAAATCTCTACAATACAATGTGTGGGAATTCTCAATTAGCAAACAGGCCTGTGGAGAACCAAACATCCTTGCAGAGATCTAAAGGGGAGTGGCTGCAGAGCCTTCAGAATACACATCATTGGCTGCACACATGAATGGTCTTATGAGAGACCCTTCCACCATCCCATTGTCATCGTAAGGCCAACAATAAAACCAAAACACTAACAATACAAAAGGACTGCCCCCAACTCCAGGGACTCCATTCAACAACAAACATTAAAAACGGTCGACTCATTGAGAATAGCGCTGATAATCACCACATTTCCTTTCCTGGCTATTAGCCCTCATGCATTTGAGATTAGACACATTCTCACAAACACAGATATCCGTGGCAGAATTCTTATCACAGCTACTAAGAAGCCACTCCTTGTAGGAAAACAGATCAATCAGGTGCATACACATGAGCTACTGTAAGCACTTTGAAGTTAAGATGCCTTTCAACAGAAAAAAAAAAACACATGAGAGGGAATAATATTCCACATGGCGAGAGTTACCCACAACATTAAATCCACGTCACGCATTGGAGAGATGCCAATGCCTAGCAGAAAGTTGTCAGTAGCGCACTGTAAAACTGCAAGCTATCGAATATTTTAAAGATCTTCCTCTTTTTTTAAAGAGGAAGACCTATTACTTAAAATAAGCACTGCCAGTAGAACAGGAAACTTTCACGTGACAAGATTTTTTACAAATATCTGGTATTTTAAGAAGAAACACATTATCAGACAAAAAAAACAAAAAAAAAACACAAAAAGGAAAAATAAAAGCATAATGCCTCAATTAAAGATGAATCATCTTACTGAAGAATTTTCATCTTACTAAGATTTCATTGTTTGCATCATCCGATCTACAGACGTCATTATACATTTGCTTTGGGCCTCGCATGTAAGCAGGCTGCTTTTTGAGACTCAATCATAAGTGGTGGGCCAGCCAACGCACCCCACCCAGGTTCAGAGAGTTCCCCAATATGCCTGGCGGGTGAAATTGCTTTACACCATAAACAAGAGGGCCAACTGCTGGTAGGGGAGGGTCTACACAGAATTAGTTCACAGCAGGGTAGGGAGGACACTTACGCCACTGCAATACATCATACCGGCAGCCCGTGAGGTACCTCCACGGACGCACAACACACGTTTCTAAATGCTATTGAAACGGCACACATGTACATGCTTCTGTAAAATTCAATGTTATTTCAGCAAAATAAATATGCATTTTCTGGACAATCCCATCACCACAGCTATTTTGAGTATTACAACAAGGAGTTGTTAGCAGTTAAATGAGAGAAACTCAAGTGAAAGTAAACTTACATTCTTTTTTGCAACTATTGATTAGTAAACTCATATTTTCACTTTTATTATAGCTCACAAACCACACTACAATAAAACACCATCCTCCTTCGCTGCCATCTACAAAGAAGCACGTTCAACAATGTAAACGCTTGCGACTCACATTTATTCTAGATGAAACAATGAACTCTCACAAAAAGGACACTTCTAGGGGCACCCTTAAATAATGAGTCTTCATTTATAGCATTAATTCAACACTACTTTCCAAGACAGAAGAAATCTGCTCTTTATTAACAGGTAGTGTGTAATTATATAATGATGCTTTGATTATACATTTAAAAAATTAATAAAAAGGCACATGTCTTGGTTAATGGTTTGTGTCTGGAATTTTCTTTGTGGTGGACCTTATTGCTTGTAGAATATGTTAGGAGTTATGGGTGATCGACTCACAGCAAAAAGGTATTTGGCTCAATTGTAAGCATCCTTTTTGAGCAAGCTGCACTCCTTGTAGTGCATTTGGTTGTGGCAAATTATTGTTTAGGTGTGAAACCATAATTATGGTAGGCACAATTTGCCCAACAAACTACATATCAAATATTTTCACTGTTAGGTGGGGCTACTATGAGGCAGCAAAAACAATGTTCTAATGTAAACAATGTGGGGTTATATTATGTGAGCCTGCAGGGAGGTCTTTGAACTTCACAAACAGAACACCATGTCTGGAATGCCACTAAACCTCAAGAGGAGTTCATCTGTCATTTAATGTATAATGTAGACCTGTTGGCCTGACTCAAATAACAAGATTTATTATAATAATAATAATAATAATAATAATAATAATAATAATAATAAATTATTTTGGATTTATATTTTATTGTAAACAGTGGATTTCAGGATTAAGACTCAAATATTAGAGTTCCTGACTAATATACAGTGAGGAATGGAGAGCATAGCAAGAGGATGTTTACAAAATATTTTATAAATAGACATTTCTTGTTTAATTTATAGGTCAAAAGACACCACCGCACCCACAGAACAGCATGCCATGAACTGAGAAAATAAATCACCAGTTATCTTCGCACATGCATAAGACTATTTATCTCAGCATCCCGTACCAATCTACCACAGCTGCAACACTTTCAGTGATGCTTTTCTGAGTCTGAACACTTTATATAGGCTAATATAGGCTAGAGCTAGATCACCTGTCGCCCTGCTCCACTCACCGCACCACTGTTGCCTCAGTATTAAATGCAGCAAACTTTGAAAGTAACGCGTAAACGAGTTAACGTGACCGTAGTAATTAAAGTAGCAAATGTTCAGTCTCCTGAACGCACCATGTGACGTGAGAGCACGTGTATGTGTGTGTGTGTGTGCGCGCAACTATATTGTTTTCTATGACATGGGAGTGTGAATATTTTCTGTTAATGCTTTGTGTCAAGTCTATGTCAATGTATCACGTCAAGTCTACAAGCTCTCGCAGTTTACTACACATGTTGGCTACACACACACACACGCACACGCGCACGCGCGCGCGTTTCTTTAAGTAAAAATAATCAGAATTCTAAACATTAAGATTGGACACTTAAAAGCTCCTCGGAATAAACTACGGTGGAAACATTGTTAACAGTCCAATGAGTAAGCAGACTGCATCGAGCTGATGAACTAACATCTCCAACATCAACTTAGACCACGAAGGGGCAGTGAGAATGTCCCTACAAGTAATCAATCGAGAGCCGTCATCTCTATGTGCAAGTATCTTACCGTTACTGCAACATAACATTTAACATATTTTATTCCACCCAAATAGTCGTATTGCCTCATATTGCCCTGATAGATTACAACTCTTACCTTTTTTAGACGGTTATGCATTAAATTTCGGAAAACTTGTGCAGCAAACAGGGCAACTCCAATGACCAGCAAGTGGGCGCAGAGGATCCCAACTCCATAAATCGCACAAGATCTTCGCGTCATGGTGAGACGTGCTAATTGAGAAAACGGTACGATAACGGTCGTCTGGTTGCAGCTTTGTCAAAACTTTGTCACTGCGAAACCAACAACCCCAATAAAACGGGTTGCAATAAGGCCAAACCTTGCAGCCCAGATCCCAACCTTGCAGCCCAGAAAATATGGCACTTTTTCTCGTTATATAGCCTACACACGTGTGATAAACCCATACAATTGTGATCAACTTCAGTTTCCTGCAAGGTAACTTGTTTTGCTGATGCAGTTTTTACGTTACTATACAGTTTAGTTACCCGCCTAGAAGTTACTACTGAACTAGCTCTGAGAGGCCACGAGGTTCCCAGGAGATCTGAAGTAGTAGGCGATGTAATAAAGTGTTCTATTTGTAGCGAACTGCGGTCACCCATGTTCACCCCGCCCATTGTGTGCGTTGAATCTTGATTGGTTGCCACAGACCGGCAGCTTTGTCCATCATAAAGACCCCTTTAGCTTCTTTCTTTAGCCTACGCTCAGACTTTCCATTTTCACAATGCTGGAGAAATATTGCCGAAATAATCGTTTGATTTGGAACGATCCGTGAAAAGTTTATTAGATTTATTTTACGTCTACCAAGTGTTTTATTGTGTTGGGTTTATTATGCCATCGCATATTAGGACTATTTAAGACTGTGCCTATTCACAAAGAAATTGATATGCAGAGTATTTTGCCCATTGCCCGTATTATGAAAGGCAACAAAATACGAATGCTACATCCAAAAGAGGACGTCTGACAATGTAAAGAACTGCACCCGAGGCAGATATCATCTTAAAGTGTAAACAAAAGTTCAAAGAACAGAAGAGCAAGATAGTTTTAAAAATAAAGCGAGAAACGTCTTTCACACTGCTCTAATTTAAACAAAAGATTAAAGAAATAATATCCATTGTATTTGCTTCCTGCTGGTGATATTGTATAGCCTGCAGCAGCATATTTTGACTGACTGTAAACATCCATCTTCTATAGCATAACAGGAAACATAAGAGCTGCTTTGATTGATATGTCAATTAAATACCATCAGAACTATAAATCAAATAAGTGTAGATATTAATGCATGCATCTCTGATATTATGGGAACAATATTTTTTAATGCTTTGCGTTTTTCATTCACATACACAGTTAAATACATTTCTCAGTACTGCAATTCAGAAGATAGGCAATAACTCCACATTAAGGTAAATTAGTGTATATATTTGCTGTGGTTTGCAATTCTGTTGACTGAATCCAACTATGCAATAATTCAGCCGTTACAGTTGGACACCCCACCCCCATAATGCAAACAAAAAATTGCATGTAAAGTGAGTAGTTGATCAATACTGCCCTTATATTCAGGGTGAGGTTGTCTTGGAATGCAGTGTTTTTTCGTTATTTATAAGATCCTTCATTAAATCCGCCTATTGATTCTAGTTGGCTCACCCACATATACATTTTTAGATTGCTTAAAATGTTTGTCTTTGATAGTGAAAACAATCATGTTTTGTTTTAAACAATTGTCTTCCTCTTGTTTTCCATGTATGTCTTCCTGTAATTACCTTGGAGGGATATCAATGAAAGCTAAACCTCCCTGGAATTGAAAATTGTGGAACAATCTCCTGTCATGTTGATAATATGCTGCAATTAGTTCCTGTATGTGCATTTACACATTTATCTCACTGAATCCAAGGTAAATACAAATATGAATACAAGCCAGACTTATCACGTCATTACATAGCCTATTACACATAACATCACACACATTTCTTGAGTTTGAAATTAATCTCAAATCTTCTTTTTGGAAATGTATTACCAAAGAGGCTAATTCAACTACATTGTATACTTTACAGCTGTCATATTTCATTAATATTACAGTACCATTTTTCGTAACTCTTGGTATTGCAACATGTTGATGTTGATCTGGGTGTTTCCTAGAAGAGCTGCTCAAAACAGAAAGGCAGCTGAACAAAACGCTGTGCTGTCAAGTGTGAAGGAGCATTCTGGGAAACTGCCAATGTGCACATGGATGTAATGATAAAAGTCATATGAGTCACCCTAACCCTCGAGTCAGCTGTCACTCAGAAAGTCTCTAATGCTAACTGTGCATTATACTAGCACCAAATGAGCCTCAGGTTCACTACACTTTTCAGCATTTTGGATCCACGTAATACTGTATTGCAGTTTCTAAATAAATCTTCCGAAAAAGGAAAGAGGTAGACTTGGGATGAGGATTCTAAGGTGTGGGCGCATTGTTGGTATTATTTCAAAGCCAATTTGGGGAATCACACCTGTAATGTTTCCTTATATTTGGCCATATTTAAAAGATGAGACGGCCTATATGAATAAAGACATACACACATGAAAACTATGCCTTTCAGGAAGACTTGGGTGGGTGAATTGGAGGAAGACAATATACCTGAAAACAAATAGATATATTGAGCTATGAAAATATGAAATAACATCCTGTTCTATGAATGTAACCTACAGTTGTAACACAAAGTAGCATTGGTAAACTTTCAGAAAATACACCATACAATTCAAAATGAATAAATGTTACAAAAAGTGTACTGGCAGTTGATGCTAATAAAAACATCACTCAACATTCCTTAGGCCTCCAAGTGGATACAATATATCTGAGGCCAGAGATGGAAACCAGTACATTGTTTTGGCCACTTGAAAGTAATACATGGAAAACTGTGGGGGACAAAAACAGCTGCACCCGTTTTCTTGCTTGATACACATCCTTTGCTGATATGTTTCTCAATAAGACAAGATTGGTGTGTTTTGTTGTATAAGATGTATACAAGTCTTATACAACAGAACACAACAAGCTTGGCTTTAAAAAAATTAAATTCAGCATTCTTGCCCACACACATTCTTACATTCACCCACATACAGTATGAAAATACAACAGAACACCACATATAGCATGACAACACAAAACCCACGGGAAAACACATGAAAACCAAGTACCATGCAGTCAAAGTGACAAGCTCAATAAAAGTGTTGTCATATAACTGTGACCAGTAGAGGGAACCAACGTTTTTACTTACATTTTTATTTTTAACGTGATCATTTTTGTCCCTCAAATAATTACACTATTAATTAATTTACTTAGACAAGCACAATTATAGATCACGATATTATTGTTATCTGTGCTATTTATTAAACACACACACTCAATAAAGTAAAAAATAGACACTCAATTTATACATTATCCTATTACTATTTATTCATAAAAAATGTAATTAAAAAGTTGCTCTTTTGAAATGTGTGTAAAACATCCAATTGCTTTGCCATCCTGAAAGCTATAATATATTATAGACAATATATTTATATCTGTCAGCATGGATGTGCATGCATGGAGTGTACTGCTTTGTAATTGGAACAACAGTGACGTGTCCAAATAATCTCACTAATCTGAAATCTCTGCCTGCCCATAATTGTTGTTATTTTAGTTTGAACAGCACATCTAGAAGAAGTTTCAGAGAATATTTGTCACAAGTGCGAGGGATGAGCAGGAACCAGGCGCAGCTTATAATGTTGGGTATATTTAATGACAAAACACATACAACACTATATCTGTCCCCTATATCTGTCACCCTGCCTGTAACTGACCCCTATATCTGTCCCCTGCCTATATCTGTCCCCTATATCTGTCACCCTGCCTGTAACTGACCCCTATATCTGTCCCCTGCCTATATCTGTCCCATATATCTGTCACCCTGCCTTTATCTGTCCCTCTTCCTGTATCTGTCTCCTTATATCTGTCCCCCTGTCTATATATGTCCCCTATATCTGTCCCCTTATAGGATGAGATATATAAGGACATATATAGGCAAGGGGACAGATACAGGACGGTGGACAGATACAGGTAAGGGCAGGTCTATAGTATGGCTTCGATTGGTACAGTAGCATAATCGTAATGCCACTTCACTTTTTCTCTGGGCAACGAACTACAGTACAGACAATCAAAAAAAACTAAACTAAACATGGGTTTAGGAGTAATGCCATGTGCCACAGCTATAATTACAGCATTGCTATATTTAACATGTATGCTTTTAAAATGCCAGAGAAAGTATTGCTTGTGGCGAAAATGCCTGAATATCTTTGTAACATACAGGACTATAAACTAAACGAGTTTAAGAATTGATCCAAAATGCACCAGAGTAATATAACAATATTAACATTAAACATTTTATTTGATTTAAAAATACCATCATTAATAGCTCCCCCTAATATTGCAGATACACCAGCATGCCATGCAATAAATCAGCATGGACACTTTGATTTCACCACAGTGATATTGTATTAAATTAAGTAGGCCTATTCAGACTGAATCTAGGTTACTTAAGAACCAAAGCAATTACCGACTGATATACAAACAAGGGAGGTTACACATTTAATAAAATATGTATTAAACATATTATTTTTGATTCTTTAAAGAAAAACATATTGGAGTTCAATGTTTATTTCCTGTTGTTTACTGTATGTACAGTAAAGTGTAGCCTATTATCACAGAAACAATGTAAGAAGGTGTAATCCTAAAAGTCAATGCTATTTAGTTTTGTTATGCAATATTATGCAACATGCAGATCAATTGTTTATGTAATATTCTGAATTTATTTACCTAACATATTGGCATACAGCAGTCGTCCATTATTCTAAAACAAAACTACGATTCCCAGAAACACTTCTTTCCCCGACTCTGACGTCACCAGGAAGTATGCAGTTTATGGAAGTACCGCATACTGTGAGACAGGGAAACCTAACTCCACAGGATTCAGAGGTAAGCAGTGTTTACCAACTTTACACCTCAAGCACATGGGTGCTCTTTTTATCGTGATGTAACTTAACGATATCACTACCGTATGGCAACTAGCCTAGGCTATATAATAACGGCTCAGCTACACTGAAAAAAACTTACTGCAGAAATTACAGACAGACAATACATTTTGTTTTAACATTAACTGTAAAATAAGCTGCATTTTATTGTTTGCAAGGCCAGACAACTGTTTTAGAAATATTGCCTTAGTTCGCTAAATTAAAGCATTGCCATAGTTATGAGCTGTTATGAGGTTGTGGGGAAAAGGTTGTTGGACCACCTTTGGACTTTGTTTGGGAATGTCGAGGTAGACTATGCCATTGATATTACCTGCTGCACAGAACACTATAACAAATTCACAATATAACTTGCCAAACTTTCAATGCAACATTTTGGTCATCCATCTATTGGGGTTAGTTAGGCCTACCGTATTAATTTTATCACTTTTCAGAGCAGTAAAGTTAATAGTTTATTGAACTTTTGAGCACCTCAAAACGATTCTAGCACGGCCAATGATTATTATCACACATTTTGTGCTAAAATTGTCATGTTTAACTGACCAGGAAATGTATAATATAGAGACATTTTTAGTAGAGATATTTTATGGAGCTGGGTCATCCTATAATGTTCCCTTTACATATCTGACTAAATGCTAGATTTGCTGTTTGTTGTAACAGCTTCTCCATATAATTATATTTACTAAAGGATTGGTTTGTCTCTCTATGTTTCAGTATTTTTTCGAGCAATGGCACTAGCTGGGTTGAGAGTAATTGAGCTGGCAGGCCTCGCACCCGCTCCATTCTGCGGCATGATATTGGCCGATTTTGGTGCCCAAGTTATACGCGTGGACCGGACTCAGGTTACCATGTCAATGGACACACAAGCTCGAGGGAAACGTTCAGTGGTGCTCAACCTGAAGACCCCGGAAGGAGCGGCTGTCCTGAAAAATCTGTGTGTGCAATCTGACGTGGTCCTTGAGCCTTATCGCAAAGGTCAGGCATACCTATAACCTCTGTTATAGGTACACAATAATTATTACACCTATGTTCTGTACATGCTAGTTTAAGGAATGGACAGGGTAAATGAGCCCGTGTGACGGAGATCGTCCGTCCCCCTCCGGGAATCGAACTCCGATCTCCCAGGCAGAGAGTAGACGCTCCTACAAGGCAAGCCAAAAACCCATGGGCTCTGGCCTGCATCGCCAGAACGTCCTATGAGGTGTCGGAGAGTGAGGATTAGCACCACACAGCTACCGGCTGGCCACCGCTACACTCACCCCCCTAAACCTCACTCTCATCCGGGTCACGGCACCATTGTCACGGATATCGTCCGTCCCCCTCCGGGAATCGAACTCCGATCTCCCAGGCAGAGAGCAGATGCTCTTACAAGGCAAGCCAAAAACCCATGGGCCCTGGCTTGCATCACCAGAACGTCCTATGAGGTGTCGGAGAGTGAGGATTAGCACCGCACAGTTACCGGCTGGCCACCGCTACACCCGCACAGGTCCATATGACACAGAAATTAATTGAATCAATGTACTTGCCATGGAGATGGTTGTTTTCAGGATTGTAGCTTTAAGGCCTTGTTATCCTGCCGTAAGTAGGCCAATTCTGAAGTACCGTTCATCAGTGCGAGACACTCAGGAGAAACAACTTGCTTATGGCAAATCAAACTATACACACAGTTTTTTTTGTATAGTTTACTTTAAATACAGTACAAGGAGATTTTGATACTGTGAGGAAGAAATTAAATGACATCCATGACAACAGTGTAGCTGATCTTGGGTTATGTTTAATTGCCAGTGACATGGTATCCCCTAGGTCTGTGTCTTTGTGTGACAATCAGACGTTCAGGACATCCGGAAAGTATTCACAGCGCTTCACTTTTTCAACATTTGTTATTATTGTTACAGCCTTAAAATAATTGTTTTCCTCAAAATTCAACACACAATATACCGATGGAGTGCCTACTCCAGGTGGGGAATGAGTCCTTACCCCAAGTGAAGGAGTTTAAGTACCTCAGGGTCTTGT
>JAODLL010014402.1:0-28356 GCA_026546735.1 Forbesichthys agassizii | reverse complement strand
GACATGTCCACTTGAGGACTGTTTTTTGCCGGGAGGTGTAGTAGTTCGGTTTTGTCGAGGTTGAGTTTGAGGTGATGTGTCGACATCCAGGTGCTAATATCGGCGAGACATTCAGAGATTCGGGACGAGATTAGTTTGTCAGATGGCGGGAAGGAGAGGTAGAGTTGGGTATCATCGGCGTAGCAGTGATAGGAGAATCCATGTTTAGAAATTACAGGGCTGAGGGATCTTGGCATTTTTTTCTCTCATTTACAGTATATTTATACTACTATTTATACTAATATATAATATGCACATTTTCTAAGAATGTTCAGTGGTCTCTTAATTCAGCAGCTGTATATGCATGGCAGTAAAACCATGTGTTCACCACGTATAGTGTGTGTGTGTGTGTTTGTATATATGTACAGTATCTCACAAAAGTGAGTACACCCCTCACATATTTGCAAATATGTGAGCATTTCTTTTCATGTGACAACAATGAAGAAATTACACTTTTCTGCAATGCAAAGTAGTGATTGTACAGCTTGTAGAACAGTGTAAATTTGCTGTCCCCTCAAAATAACACAACATACACCCATTAATGTCTAAACCGCTGGCAACAAAAGTGAGTACACCCCTAAGTGAAAATGACCGACTGTGTGTGTATTTGTGTATACACGGCAAGATGACACAGCATGATTTAGGACATTTATGTAGAATCATGAATGTATTAATATAGGACAAGACGTTATGAATAACATTACAGTAACATCAATTAAATGATTGTGAAAGGGAGCATGGCTGGTCTAATAAAACATTTTTGTAGTACATTTCTGCTCCTACAATATACTATATTTATCCATGACATGGTACGTTCTGCTAAAAAAAAGTGAGGTTATATAGACTATAAACTTGTGTAAAAAGTACCGAACCGTGACTTCTGTACCTCGGTATGAACCGAACTGTGACGTGTGTGTGTGTGAGATCTATATCTCTCAAACATGAAGCAGACTAATTTATATAATTTCAGTAACTATGTGAATGTCACATTACTTTCCTGCAGGCGTGTCATATTATGCTATTTGACCCAAGACGTTAAAAGTCAACGTGTGTGTGTGTCTGTCTCAGGTTTGCGTACGATGGCCTCAAGAGGCAGAGGCTGACCCTGCCAATGGTGAAGGACTCCTCTGGTCAGCTGACCCCTACTTCCTGGGAAGACGCTCTCACCCGCGTGGCCGGAGCAGTAAGCAGCAATGATAATAACGTGATATGACGTAACCGGGACGTGCTGTGATGTCCCTGCTCATCCTTGGCTTATGAGTCGGCCTGTTAGTTATGCCGCCTGTACCAGTAACTGCACAATGCATCCACAAACGCCCTTATCTTGTGTCCTCCAGCTGCAAGGCGTTTCAGGCAGTGAGGTAGCAGCCATTGTGGGTGGCATGGTGGATGCTGAGGCTCTGGTGACTCTGAAAGACCTCCTCAACAGACTGGGCTCGGAGAACCTTTGCACCGAGGAGCTGTTTCCCATGGCTGGTGCTGGGTAAGTGTTCACTGATCCAATTGGGGTTGGAAATGGGTTTAATAGCTTTTAATTGCTAACTAGTTTGTGATTCTGTAATTTGCAAGAGAAGATTTTAACTGTGTTTAAAGTTGCACAATATATCGACTAAATATCGTTATCTCGATATCATGTTGCACAATATAATGAAAATGTTGCAGGAAGTGCAATATTCAGTTTATATTGTGGAGAAATGTGTCCTTTGGCTGTTTAGATGTGTTTGATTTAGACACAGAAGTAAAATGAGCGGCTGAGGAAGCTAATGACATAATATAGATCGAAGCGAAAACTGTGGCCAAAAAGAATAAATAACTGGAAAAATTAGGGTGTTGTAAAACTTTTGACCAGTAGTTTATGCTTAAATATTGAAATTAATAACTTAATTGCAATTTTTATGATCAATGATCACATTTGATCAACATCGTGCACCCTTACTGTGTTTGACTCAAAGGCTAATTGACATTTCCAAACACAATGCTGTTACATTTGTTGACCATAGGGGGGCGCCAACAGTCTCAACTTAGTCTTATGCATGTCTTCTGTGTGTCCACAGCACTGACCTGCGCTCCAACTACCTGCTGAACAGCCGCATTGCCGGCATCGAGGAGTGCGACCTGCTGTTGCTCATAGGAACCAACCCACGCTACGAGGCCCCGCTCTTCAACGCCCGCATCCGCAAGAGGTGTGTGTGTGTGTCATCATCGTCACTTCCTCGTCCAACGCTTACATATGTTGTTACAGACTTATTAATAGATCGACACAGGGAAGAAAATGGCGGCTCGCACTCAAGTCTTTGCCTACTGACCTCAATATTGTGTACTGCCGCTAGTTCTTCCGGCTGCAGTACCACCCGTCGCCACAAGTCACCGTTACCCTGTCTTGTCCGTGCCGCTGGCCACCAATTAAAACCCTACCCTATTCCTCCACTAGTTGGCTCCACAATGAATTGCGCGTGGCCTTGGTGGGCCGCAGTGTTGACCTGAGTTACACCTACGACCACCTGGGAGAAGAGGCCTCTGTGCTGCAGCAGCTGGCCAACGGCACACACCCCTTCTGCCAGGTAGAGGACACTGCTTCTCTCTCACACACACACACACACACACAGTAATAGCTGCAGCTTCTGTCTCTATTGGCTCTTGTTTTGTTCATGTATTCATTCATTGTCCGTAACCTCTCCCATCTCTTCCCTCTCGCCTCCAGGTGCTCTCGTCAGCCAAGCGTCCGGTCGTGGTGGTCGGCAGCAGCGCGCTGCAGAGGAAAGACGGGGCGGCCATTTTGAGTGCCGCTTCTACCTTGGCGCAGAACGCCAGAGCCAGTACTGGAGTGGAGCAGGGCTGGAAGGTCCTCAACGTCCTACACAGGTAAAATGTTTGCAAATTTATTTAAAAAAAACCCAAAAGATTGAAATCACTCAAAACACATGACCACTTTGCTTTATTGGAAATAATTAGCCAGTGCCCTAATCACCAATATCTAATGTTTTTGACCCGTGAAGACCTCTACTACATGATGCATTACCCCCACATACATCTAGATTTTGTAAAGTGTGTAAGGTAGGTCAGTCAATTAACATATTTTGCTAATTTTGGCCCGTCCAGCTACAAGCGGTCGAACAACCACACAAATCTATCTATGGTAAAACCAGAGAAATAGCTGCAGTTGTCTCAATTATTTCCACGGCCGCATGTATGAAAATAAATCAAATAAAAAGGTGGTGGTGGTACCAGGTCTCACATCCTCCCACTTTATTATGGTATTATGGTATTGTGTGTAGAATTTTGAGGAAAGAATTGATTAAATACAAAAATCGCTCAATGCCTCTCGGCATGTGCTGACGGTGGGCGTGCTCTGTGCCTGTCCGTCATCAGGGTGGCCAGTCAGGTGGCAGCGTTGGACCTGGGCTACAAGGCCGGCGTGGAGGCCATCAGGAAGAACCCACCCAAAGTTCTGTTCCTGCTGGGGGCGGACGCAGGGTGTATCACCAGGGCAGACTTGCCCAAAGGCACCCTGGTAGTCTACCAGGGTACGTACACACACACACACATACTACATTATTGTTAGTGATCAACCCTCATCTGACCCCCTCCCCAACACACACACCCTTTCTCAGGTCACCACGGCGACGTAGGAGCGCCCATGGCGGACATCGTCCTTCCCGGCGCGGCATACACGGAGAAGAGCGGCACGTACGTCAACACGGAGGGGAGGAGCCAGCAGACCCGCGTGGCCGTCAGCCCCCCGGGGATGGCCAGGGATGACTGGAAGGTCCTCAGAGCCCTGTCTGAGGTGAGCCGCCCCTGCTAACGCCTTCTGGTGTGAGGGGGAGGTGCACACTTTAGAATTAGCCAGATTCCTTAATGTGCTGCTAGATGACTTTCTGCCACTAGATGTCACCCTAGCACCTAGGGCTGGGCAATTAATCAAAATAAGATCGCGATTTTCCGCTCCGAACAATCACATAAACAATATAATCGAGAAAAAAAACTTCGGCATAGTGGAGTTGCAAGCAGAGTGACTGAGTCGATGCATTCCACAGTGGCAAGGAGCAGAGCTATAGTCTACCAGTAGCTAATCAAACCAATGTGGATTAAATTGAATAGCTAGGCTGACAATGCGTCCTCTTTTCCCCGAACATGTCCTCTTTCTGGGACCATAACAATTTGTCACCTTCACGACTCGAGCGTTGGCATAAAAAAATGGCGAATTTACAGCTTAATTACACAAAAACGCGTTCACGTTTCGGTCATCAGGATCCCTGTGCCGAGTAACTATGTAACTAGTAACTATGCTTTTGTATTTCACACCACGAAGCATCACAATAGCTGCACTTGATGTAAAAGCCTTGTTATAAAAGAAATATCCCTGATTCCAATGCAAAAACTGTCAAGCGTTGCACTAGCCTACGTAACGCCGTGATAGAAACTCATTCATAACACAGACTATGCCGTTTCATCTACTGATGGAAGCAGCTCTGGGATGTGAAATGGGGCCAAAGTTGAAAAACAATAAATAATGTTAACTCTATCTGCCATAATGGCTATGAAAGCTAATGGTAGGCTATTTGTCTTGTTACAGACTAGGCTATATGTTTATGTATTAAAGGTGTAGTCAGTCAATCTGAATGATTTATTGGAAAAAACGCCTCCCTTCAATGCCATACTGCTCCTATGCTCTGCCCCACACATTGATATGCGTTTACAAGGCTAGAAAAGTGTTGGTGCAGTCTGCGTCACTTTGTTTGCGTTTAATATTTCCGTTTTATAATTTCTGTTTGTGGAATCTGGTGGCATTTAAAAACCAGTGCGTGTTCAGATGGAGGGAGAGAATCAGCATAGTATGAATCGTGTTAAATAACCATGATTTCAATGTTTTCCCCCAAAAATAATCGTGTTTATGATTTTTCCCATAATCGAGCAGCCGTACTAGCACCGGCGTTTCAGTCCACAATAAATGCTTCACGGGCCGCAATCACACTTGCATCAACATGTACCAATATGCTCGGCTGGCCCTGGTATGGAAACAAAGAACAGAGGGGCTCTGATTACGACACAGAGATGGAGTGTGATCTTTGCTCAGGATGCAGTTACTCCACTACACCACACCTTTACATAGAAACTGTTTGCTGCTATATTAAAGTTTAAAACATATTGTACACAGCACCCTTAAGCACTATTTTAAATATATTTCGTCAGCATGCCTGGTTTACGTTAATCACGATTTAGTGGTTCATAAATTCTTGCAAAGCCACACACGCTGTATAAATAATTGAATAACACTAGAATTGTATAAATACCATTCTCATCCGTACTTCAAAGCTATGCATAAAGACGACGAAATGACGAAATTAATGCACGTGTTCCTGTGTGCAGCTGGCGGGCGTGACCCTGCCCTACGACACCGTGGACGAGGTGCGAAGCAGGCTGGAGGAGGTCTCTCCTAACCTGATCCGCTACGACGACGTGGAGGAAGCTAACTACTTTAAGCAGGCTAATGAACTAGCACAGGTACATATTGAGATGGTGTATACAATTATATCATTCTGGTGGCTGGGCTACATGATTGAAACAATCTACAACATGTTTATCTACAAGTGTTTTGCTTATCAACTTATACAAAAAATACTTCCCAATCAAGTTATTTTGTTATTATTCTGTTGTTACTTTTAAACTGATCGCCATGACGATTGCTCCATTTTGCTTGTCACTTTCAGATGGTTAACCAGACACTCCTGGCAGCTCCTCTGGTACCTCCTCAAATGACAGCTAAGGACTTCTATATGACAGGTGACTTGTTCTGTATGTCAAGACTTGGAGGTAGTGTGTCGTTTTAGCCACAAGGGGGTAGCAAAATATAGTTTCCAAGCTTAAGGAGGTTTAAGTGTATCAAAAAATGTAATGCATTCTGCATATACACTATATAATGGAAAGACAAGTCTACACAGGTTTAAAATATTTAATAATATAAAGGTGTGAGTTGTTTATTGTTGTTTTATATAAAAATCTCAATTTAATTGAGCTTTACTACTTTTGGTAATACTACATTATGTCTACTGTAGGTAGGAGTTGGGATTTGCAGGGAGAGCTAAAATCAATAAACATTCATATGATTGACAGGCAAGGTAGCTTCACCGGACCAATCCGGAAAGAGGCTCAGATTGGTCTGAATGTTTCGGGCACGGTGAAAAATATAAACTAACTGCAATAGTATAAACCAGAGCACATATTATCATAGAGCATTTGACTTGTGATCTATGGCATTTCTAACCAACACCACTACATGTCTAGCTCTAAAATACAAACGGTTTATCTTATTTTTAAGCACTAAACACCTGTCAGTCATTTTCAGGCCAATTTTTCTAAGTCTCTTTACTCTGTAACTTGATCTCTCTCTCCTCTTCTCCAGACTCTATCAGCAGAGCTTCTCAGACCATGGCCAAGTGTGTAAAGGCCATCACAGAAGGGGCGGCTGCAGTTGACGAACCATCCATTTGCTGAACATGCGTGCTATTACGAACATGCGTACCGCCATGCCAAACAAAGCTCATTCTGTCCACATTAACACACAACGATAAAATGACATTCATTTCAGGTATCATTCAGTAAATACAAATGATGTGTCTCCGTTTTATTTAAAGTTTGCTGCTTATTAAATTGCACACAATTAGGCTTACTGTAAAAAGTTTTCACTGTCCGGGAAGTGTGTGCTTTATTCTGAGTAAAAAGCTGACAAATTGTAATGAAATATAAATAAAAACGTATGTGTCTACTTTAATTTCTGATACAGGTGTTTATTAACCCGCTATAATTTCTGATCGAGGTGTTTATTATGTCATGTCAGATTCAGAAAGGCAGTAGAACTGAGTCAGATTAGGGTCCAGATGACTGCGACAGTAGCCATTATCCCAGTCAGAACTGCGACGCCATAGCCCAGGTGAAACATCTGTCCTGGAACAAATCTGAAACGACAAACATTGCATAATAGCCTGGCAGTGTCTAATTTTGACAGTATGCACCCCCTTCATGTTCACCTACTGTCACTGAGCATGACAGCGTGTGGGCGGGCCTTAATTACATAAGGAGGGGCAGTGTCAGGGGATTTGGGTAGGCCATGCCCGGCTTGTAGGTGTCGAGGTAGGTGAGGGTCCAGGAGAACGCACAGCAGATGGACCCTGCTGTCAGTGACAACGCCAGGACGCTCCAAAACCCTGCACAGGAACGACGCAAGTCAGGTTGACACTTATGGTTATACAAAAGTATTTTACACAATAAGTATTATACTCACCAAGTACCCTGACCTCAGCCCCATCATCTCCACTGAGTCTTTCAGCCCGCAGTTCTAAAACAAATATTTATTAATAAAATAATAATGGCGCCTTTATAGTGTATTTATGGTATCTAATGAAACACATTGCCTAACTATACTGTAACTGCCCTTGCAAAATATTAGCCTCCGATATGACCTTATGTTTGTCTAATACACACACCTTTCAGGACTGGATACAAGAGAGCACATAAGGTACCCACGGCGAACATAGCCAGTGCAGAACAGAGAGTTGACAATATCAACACTGGCCATCGTTTGTGCCCATTCCAGGTTTTATGCGGCGAAGTGGGTCCTTGAAAACTATGATTTGTCCCTCTTCTCAACGACTCGTTCGTTGTATCCTCCATCCACGGTGACTGTATTTCTGCAAAAACCTCCATTTCTACCGTTGTACTGAAATACAAATTTTACGCAAAACCTTCCACTTCTTCCACCACTTCTGCTGCAGTACCGCTTCCGCATTCAAAGTATATCGGGGCGTGCATTCTACTTGCAGTACTTACGTACAGAATAATGCTGCACTGCACATTTCACTGCTTTATTTTGTGTTGTACGAAACTGCCATTTTAACTGGCGAGCAAATAGCCTCAAAATAGAAGAATTCGGTTCAGATGTTCTGTAGGTGTGCTTTTACTTTGAAACGTGACCGGAAGCGATCTTGACAGCTGTATACTGTCAGGCACCACAACACATCAAGTGAACGGCTCTACAAACGTTGCTGAAAACGTTAATGAACACCTCGATTTTCTGACTGAAAATACGGTAAATAATAATGTTTTTATTGTTTCTGTAGTGTAACTCCAGTACTGATCTTGTATCAAAAATAACATCAAGTCATCGAGCGAAAATGTCACGTTTAACGCACCGTGTCATGGGGCTAATTCTTTAATGCTAATTTTTCGCTAAACATTCAGTGGAATCTGTGCATTCTTGCGTTAGCGGTCTGCACTTAGATCATGATTATGTTCGGCAGCTAGCGTGCCGTCATTATTTGCTACTCACCTCTATCTACGCAACCGTCTTGTGGTTTCGTCTGAGTATTATGTATTTCGATTGCTTCAAGTTTGTGAAATCGACGTTAAACCAATCATTGGTTGTTTAGCTATTCATTTGTTGCTGTATCATTAGTGATGGTAATCTCAGTCTACATTGAATAGCATTTCCTATTTTATTATCGTGGAAGGTTATGCATTAGCTTTTAATTGCATTGCTGTCTATACATCGTTTCTAAATAGAACTGAAATAATCTCTCAAACAGGCGAAACTGACTGACATTTTGCAAATAAATTATATGAGATATCCAACGGGTTGATGGCTTGTGTTTCCTCATATAGTATATTACGTGGAGAAGCAACCCATTTATAATCACACCTATAATCATATAATAATTGCCAGTGCAACAGACATACGTATTGTCCTCTGTGTTGTCAGGTGCATTTCCAATAGGCACGTTAAATAAGGTGTTGCTATCTTGATAAAATGCACGATACATCTCTCCACCATGATGCTTGGTGTTATTAGGCTAATAAACACAAACTTGATAAGATATGCTCATACAATGGCTGGCTGATGTCTTAAGCAGTGTCTCTATTCAGTGTATCTCAAACTGAAACAACATATTACTGACTGCTGGCTTGTAGTCTGCCTTCTAAACAATTTAAAACACATGGGTCTCTTGACAGTACAGTCCATTGGACTAAGCCACATACTTGCACTGTGACATTGGTTTTGAACACCTCCCACACACTCAACAAACATCATTTTTACATGTTTACCCACACTCAACATTACACACCAGACTTGACTGTCTTCTTCCTTGAGCGTTCCCTCTTTGTGAAATGCCAAAACGTTGAGTGAGTGGTGGATTCTGTGCTAGGATACAGCTCTCTGTGTGGTAACAGGGTTAAATCTCTTGTCATTCCCTCGCTAGGGAACACTCTCTCTCTCCTCACTGTTTGTTTTAGGTATACATTTTTTTTATGGTGGAGTTTGACATTTCTCTCCAAGAAATCGTTGACCCCACCCTCCAGGATAATTCCTTGGATATGTTTTGCCGCATGCATCAATCCCTCAGAGTGCATTTAGATAGTGCTGGCTGTGCTACAGCTCTCCCTCCCATATGCAGGGTGTGTTTAACACTGGCACACTAATTTAAATGGGTGTTGTTGAAGAATGTGGGTGCTGCACTGCACCAATGCTGTGACAATGTAGGGAGGAGGCCTTTTATTTATTTTGGGCATCTAATATGTTTGTTAACTTATTGGTGGATTAGCAAAAAGAAAAATGGTAACTAGGTGCTGAAGATATCTTAACTGTTAAGTGGTTTTAAGGCTTATTTACTAAGGTGTAGTGTGATGCTGGTCATTGTGAGGGCTGGGGGCCTTCACAGGGTCTGAGAGTCTGAGTAGGCTGAAAGATCAGGTCAATATTTTGGCTAAGAAATTCTCTGCAGGCAGCAGTGTTTTGAATTTAAAAAATATGAAAGGTAGGCAAAATCTAAATTGCCTACTTTTATATATATTTTTCCAGTCATCGTTATGCGGCATGGAAATGTGGCTCATGGCATTACTCGTGTACATATGCACGAGAGAGATTGCAGGCTAGAATCGCTCGTCTTAGCGGGCCCTGGCTCAAAAAGGTTGAGACTTGAGAGCCACTAGCAGCATAACGGCAGTCAAACAGCTGTATTTTAATTAATGAATGAATCATTAAATTGTGTTAAACCTGACGGTCTATTGATAATGTGAGTATAAAATGTGTGCTATAAGCGGTCCTCGTTCACAAGTAGTGTGTGTGTGGATTGTGCAAACGCCTGGAAACACATCATGCAACAACAACAACAAAAAAACATCTTAGTGATGACTGGCTGCCTGCATTACTTGTCAACTGTGTGTGTGTGTGTGTGTGTGCGTGTGTGTGTGTGTGTGCGTGTGTTTCACTCATTCAGTCTGCAGCTATAGGCTAACGGGATATTTATGTAAAGCCACATGCTGTCACACAGTGTTACATCACAGAGATGTAGAGAGAGATGGGGGGGGGTGGAAAACATGCTGTACAGTAGGCTATATGAACAACAGTGAAGAGGGAGGGTGTGTGGGGAATAAATAATGCAGAAGGGAGGGTGGAGAGGCGGCCAGAGATACAAGGAAGTATTTACAGAACAGAGGGATTGTTGAGAAAGTTAAGAGGCTGCCGAGAAGAGGAACAGATAAGAGAAAATTACCTCCCCACCGCTGTGATTCACAAACTCTGACAGATCGGAAATGGCCGGATCGTTTCGTGCAAGTGACACACGTGTAGCTCCATTATCACTTGGAGGAAATGATGTGCGCATAATATCCATTGTTTTCTTTATTTTTTCGCACCTTGGCCAAAAGGGCTAACGGAGCTCATAAATATTGAATGACCTCATGCTAGCATGGTTGCATGGTTGAGGTCCGTTTATCTGTCTGCTCGCATGGACTCCTGTTCTTGAGTTTTTTTTCAGTTGCGCCTTCTAGAGCTCAACTCTAAGAGCTAGCTTAGTGTCACAGTCATTATATGCTGCTTGAATGTGTGTTCTCTTTTGGGCGCTGGGTGGCATATTGGTGCAGCCATGCACACGCTATTGTTTCATCAAATTAAAATATATAAATACATGTTAAGCTGGAAGTTGTCCTGAGTACACATGTCAAATTTACCTTTACTGCTGGTCAGTCAGTCAGGCACTTGGAGTGGCAGTCACTACACTCGGCTTGTTCCACATCATCCCCAGGCCTAGATGTTTCTTTGGTTAGGTTAAGGTCTGGCATTCACTGTTGTGAGATGAATTTGTCACCATATATGGAACTATTTCAAGGCAGTTTATGATGAATGTGGGTCTGGGTGCTTATGCATAGCTACCGTCAGCATGTAGCCGTGATATCGAGATGAGGAAGCTGCCGAGTCGACGCTTTAGCAGAAGTTCAATTCCGCTTCAAGGTTTTCAGAATGTGTCTAAGTTGAAGATAATGACAACCACAATTGCACAATGTGTCAATGTTGCGTTTAAGCATTCGCCTTGCATTTTCAGTGAAATCTGCTGATTAGAAACAAAGATGAAACACATCCTTGATGTTTTTATTTTCAAAGTCTTAACAGTTTTCTTCCGTTTCACCGTTTACAGGATATCGGCGCCCCTGTTTATCTCTTAGTGTGTGTTTGTGTGCACGCGTGCGTGCGTGCGCGAGTGATGTCGTCCGACCTGCTGGTAGATTTGGGCGAAGACCCACCGACGTCCCAGCTCGACCGTCTTAAGCTCTCCCCGTTGGAGGACCAGTGGCCTGCAGATCTGCCTAGCATCAGCAAGTCAGGTGAGCAAGGCTGGAGGACCCTTTGGTTTATTAGTTATGCAGTGAAAGTGGACCGAACAACTGGTGAGCTTGGCGGCGCGTTGGACGATGTTCACGCGTCTAATGACAAGAGCGCGACCGTTGCCGGAGCCTTGTGTGTAGACAAATTTGTGCTTCAGCTGCACAGGTGCACGACATGATGGTCGGTCTAGCTGCCTCTGTAGGCCAAACTTGCTGTGGCGCGCATTAAAACCTGTCCGAAGTGCTTGCAACAACATTCCTGTTTTGAATTCCATGCACATTTCAGCGTGACACTGCATACATTTCATATAAGCTGCTTATGAATTGTTATTTTGCTATGGTCATGATGACAAATAAGCTCACAGTATTTAAGATAACTGGGTAAACTAATAATAGTATGAAAAATAGTCTCACAATTATAATTCTCTAACCCATGATGACGAATATGCAAGAACACAATGCATTTTGTTTGACCGCTGTGCGTTTATAAAGCATTGTTCTCTATTTGTATTGCGCAGCAGAAGCAACATTCTGGTCTTGAACGCCAATGGTATTTCCCCAAACACTTTGTGTGTATGTTTCAGAAACGGACATTTCTCAGCAAGCAGCCGCCGGCTCCCCCCACCTCCCCTGGGACCACCCCTTCTATGACATCGCTAAGCACCAGATCATTGAAGTGGCAGGTCAGCGCACCAATAGGCCCGCCTCCAGCTAGTGCGTCTTTAGCATATGTGGCATTAGTCTCCGCCTCTTCCGTCCATCAGCACTACGGCACATAAGCAACTCTGTGTTGAACGTCTGATGCGAATACCCTCGTTAGCTTGACACTTTTGGGATGTAATACAGTCTATGTCCATTGACTGTTTTCATCGTCACTCACAAGTTTGTCTCCTTAATTTCCGGTGCAGTAGCGCAGTGCTTAATTTACTTATTTAAAAAAGCTCCATTTATTTTAATCGGTAACCGTAGCCTACTAATTTGACAGATTTACAATACCTGTATGACAGCCGGACTCCTGTTTAGTTTCCCCTCACTGCAAGTTTAACGTCCAACTTGGTAATTGAGTCACGTAACGTAGTTGGTCGTCGTGCGTATCAATCAAAACGCCTCGCGTGTCAGGTAGGCGGGTACTGGCGCAGTTGGCCAGCGCTGTGTCTTATGTAAAGACTGGCTCTGCGAGACATGTTGCATTTGCATCTCTGTTGACATTTTGTCTCCCCCTGTAGGCGATGACAACTATGGCAGAAAGGTTATTGTGTTCAATGCGTGCAGGATGCCCCCCCACCACGAGTTGGACCACCAGAAGCTGCTCATGTATGTGGTCTGTTTGCGTTTGCGTTCAGTTTGTTCTTCAGCCATTTATTTTCTGCTTTAACCTGCTTCTCTAGATCATTTTCATACATCAAATAAATACATTTGAGGATTAATTGGGGAATTTATATTACGGCCTATAAGAAATGTATTGCACGCTTTACGTAACTACAATTCATTCATTTAAATGCATGTTTTTAGGTATCTTAAAGCAACATTGGACCAGTATGTTGAAAGCGACTACACTCTTATCTACTTCCACCATGGCCTAACCAGTGAGAATAAACCAACTCTCAGCTGGCTACGAGACGCATACAAGGAGTTTGACAGAAAGTAAGTGTACAAACACACACACGTACACAAATAGCCTCAGCTTTCTTGCCCGAATCTAGCTAACATGTAATCCACACTTGGGTATTGCCTGAATAGCCATTGTTTTTAACCTGCGTCAAAAAAGATTGTTAGCGTAAACGAGCAACTGCCAAGTAGAAGTCCACGAGACAAACGCCGCTAAATCCGAACAAGCATTAAATGTGAGTTAATTATTTTAGAAGCCTTGTTCGAAATAAATGTCAAGGTGTTGACGTTTAAAGGCTTGTGGTGTTGTCTGAATAGACCTGAATGTGCTGAATGAAGTTTAAAATATGACTACAATATGCAAATTAATTTTGGGAGTGGGTGGGGGCATCCAGATTTGGCTTCAAATGGACATCATTTCTGTATTGTAACCAATCATCTAAGCTCTCTACCTACTCCCAGTCAGATAGCCTATAAAGTTAGTGCTCTCTGTTTTCGTTACCTTTCTTGGTTCACCTGTTTGGAATGCTTGAGGTTATTTGTGAGTATTTTTGTGTTTCCAGGTACAAGAAGAACATAAAGGCTCTGTACATAGTCCATCCAACCATGTTTATCAAGACACTGCTCATTCTTTTCAAACCAATTATCAGGTTAGCATGAAAATCAAATGATTTGTACTACTTTTTGCATGCTTGAATGCATGCATGCTTTTGTTGTTTGTTAATTAACAATATAATTAATTAAATATTATATAAACTTATTATGACCAAATCACAATTACACTTCATTTTATAAGAGCTACCTTTTACAAAATGACATTAATAACAGCTGCTTCTACATGTCAGTGGTAGAATAAGTAGGATTAATACATTTTCTAGAAACATAAGCACAATTAACTGAAAACGTGTGTTTAGTTTCAAGTTTGGCAGGAAGATCAACTACGTGAACTATCTCAGCGAGCTGGAAGAAGTCATCAAGTGTGACCAGCTAGTTATCCCAACCCGTGTCGCAGAGTAAGACAGACGCACACACATCTCAGTGTACCAGTACCGCTATGCAACCACTGTTAAGACAGCCTAACTCCCATTATACATCTCTCTCTATGTGTGTGTGTGTGTGTGTTCAGGTACGACAACAAGATGAGAGCCTCTCTGAAACCTTCAACTCAGCCTTCCACGTCCCCCCCTCACAGCCCCCCCCTACCCAGCCAGGTGTTTGGGATCCCACTAGCTGTGTAAGTCACCGCTATCTGACTCGCATGCTAACTGCTAACAGCAACTGTCGCTGCAGAGTTGTCTTTAACTCATGTAAACCAGTAACCTGACATGCCCGGTGAATTGTTGTCACAAGTCCATCTGGGGAGTCCTGCATCGAAACTGTTTGTGAATCTGTTTGTGAATATCTGCTTTTATAACTAGCACCCATAATTCAATTTTAGCACTATTATAATACACATAAATAATCCCTTATGTTCACTAACAATGGCCTAATCCTTTACACACATACTCATCAAATGTTGTATATTGTAGTCCAATAGTGTAAAGGGGTTTAGATGCATTATTCCAATAAAGTATTCATCTATATCAATAACATATCAGGCAAAAATTAAGAAACATATGTATGCTGTTTTTGAGCTTCATTTACTAAGGAGCGGTGTCATCTACATGGAATATTTTACCGGAATTGAAGTCGCACAGGTGTTATCTACATTTTAATACCAAACTAAGCTTCCTAAAATGTCCAAAATGGCAGAAACCCAATATAATGCATGGGCATGTTTTTGCCAGGTAAATACATTAAAAATTGCCTAGGGAGCTAGGGTTCAAGAGCTTTAAAGAGTCTTTAAAGATGAAGTTCCTCATCCTGGCCACCAGCTGGCTGGCTCCGAAACGCCAGAATGAGTAGAAATGAATGGGGGAACAACTTTAATACCTTTTTGTAAACAAAACCATCTCAAAAGCTATTTATACTTTATTTCAAATGTTTTATTCTTCTTATATATACGGTTATGCAGCCTTCACCTAATATACGGTTATGCAGTCTTCATTGTGTGTTAACAGTTGTGAAGCTTTCTGGTAATAATTACGCTATCCTTCATTGTGTGTGTGTGTGTGTGGCAGGCTGCGAGAGAGGAGTCCAGACGGTGACCTTGTTCCCATGGTGATGAGGGATACAATCAGCTTCCTGTCTGAGCAAGGTGACCGTGAACAAAAGGGCGTTAAGACGTGATTACCATCTGAAAAAATGGCATTTCTGAAGACCGGAATGCGTTACTCTAAATCTAACTTCTAAAACACCCTACATGATTATCTGAATGGTGGAGGTAGAAACACCACACATTTACCATATGCACTGTATCTAAAGTACAGCAGTAGGTTCTTATCTGTTTGTTTTTAGGATGTGTATCCTGGTATAACCCTGCCACGCTCCACAGGGAAGTGTTAACCACTGTTTGCGCCTACTGGGTGTAGACCTCCTGGTTAATTTTGAAACTATCGGAGAGCCTTTAACCAATCTGCACTGCCTCATCTAGCTCTACCGCCATTTAGAAACACGCTTGACTTCAACGTCACCTCACTAACTCCACCCTGATTTGTCTGCCAGCAGGGTGGCTGTGTAAATGCTAAAGTAAACACGGTTTACCAGACTTAGTCTTAGCCAGAATTGAGCTGAGAGCCTTAGTGGGGCAGAGCCAGGCTAATGTTCCCTGTTTGTGTGTGTGTGTTAGGTCTGGAGATTGAGGGCATATTCAGACGCTCTGCCAACGTCACGCTGGTGAAAGAGGTGCAGCTCAGATATAACTCTGGTATGTTTGGCTCCACAAAATCCCATAGAGAAACGAGTCTTGTCCTTTTCAGTTCCCCTGTGTGGCAAGTTCCACACTTTCCACATCAGTCCATTTCACCTCAGAGATCCTTTCAGTTCCTTGTCGGCCCTGATCGAGAAGAAAAGGAAGTTACCGCGTATGTGTGTTTGTTGGGGTGTGTGTGTGTGGGTTTGTGTTGCAGGTGAGAAGGTGAGCTTCCGAGACATGGAGGACTACCACTTGGCTGCGGTTATCCTAAAGACGTTCCTTCGGGAACTTCCCGAACCCCTGCTCACCTACCAACTGTACAACGACGTCGTCAACTTTGCCTGTATGCTGTCACCATTATTGCTATTTATTTATTAGAGAGAGGCTAATAAAGAGTGTGTGTGTGTGTGTGTGTGTGTGTGTGTGTGTGTGTGTGTGTGTGTGTGTGCGTGCGCACACACACCTCTGTTGTCTTGTTGGCCTTTGACTTCGTCAACTGGAGGTTCTCCAACTTTTTGACAGATCAACTAAATGTCAGCCTGTCCGATTTGGTCATTGAGTTATGTGATTGGTCATCGTGCATGTCAATCAAAATACCTCATGTTAAATGGGCGGACTTTACCTAAGTAAAGTGGCTCTGCGAGACTACAACCCCTGGCAAAAATGATGGAATCGCAACACTTAGAGGATGTTCACCCAGGTTCTTTACTTCACAGTAAATGAACAAATAACAGATACTATATAGCTGAACATTTTGGCTTCATGACACGTACCTTAAACAAATTAAATGAAATAATTTTAAGTAATGGCACACTTTTTACCGAATCAAGTTGTGGAAAAAATGATGGAATCAATTGCAGTCGAGGAAAGAATTACAGAATCACCTTGTATTTTCTATTTGTAAAGCAAATACCAACACAGGTCTGAATATGCAAATTAGTCTGCAGATAAGAGTGCATGCAGACCTTAAGCTGTTGGACTTGACTAATTGAAATGCAACATGGCCCCAACAAGAGAGCTGTCAACTGAAACAATGGAAAGGATAATAAAACTCCTTCAAGATGGAAATCCAACACGGCGTGTGGCAGAAGATGTTGGTTGTTCCCAGTCAGCTGTGTCTAAAATGTGGTTCAAGTATAAACGACATGGAAAGGTAATAAAATAAAAACATACAGGTAGACCACGAAAGACGTCACAGCGGCAAGATGGAAAACTTAAAGCAATATATATTGAAAGTCAATGTCTGTGACAGAACCGTAAGAAATCGACTGAATGAAATAGGATTTACATAAACGAATCTGCATTGGCCAAGGAGATGATGCTGGAACCTTTGTCTGGTGTTGAGCCAATGAAACATAAAGATGCCTGCCTGGAAGAAAAAAAACAAGCAAATTTCCCCAATCATTCATGATTTGGGGTTGCATGTCAGGCAAAGGACCAGTGGCAATCATTACCTCAACAGTCAATGCGCAGGTACACATTGATATTGTGGACACTTTTCTCATTACATCGATAGAAAATATGTTTGGTGATGAAGTAATTTTCCAGGATGTCAACGCATCTTGCCACAGAGCAGTGTTAAAGCCTTTCTTCAGGAAAGGCATATCACCTCAATGACATGACCTGCAAACAGTCCGGATCTTAATCCGATAGAAAATGTATGGTGGAAATTGAAAAAATGTGTCCATGAGAAGGCTCCACCCTGCAAAGCCGGTCTGTCAACCGCTATTTGAGAAAGTTGGAGCCAACTTGATGGAGAATACTGTTTTTCATTAGTGAAGTCCATGCCTCAAAGAATTTAGGAGGTCATGAAAGCCAGAGGAGGTGCAACAAAGTACTAATTGTGATTTTGTTGCTGTTGATTCCATAATTTTTTCCTCGACCTAAAGTGATTCCATAATTTTTTTTCCTCTACTTGATCTGGTAACAAGTATGCCATTATCTAAAATGACTTCATTTAATTTGTTTAGGTATGTGTCATGAAGTCAAAATGTTCAGCTATTAAACACAAATGATTTGACAAAGTATCTGTTGTTTTAATTTACTCTGAAGTAAAGAACCTGTGTGAACATTGTGTCGTGATTCCATAATTTTTGCCGGGGCTTGTACATAACACTCAAACTCAAGTGTCCCCTTCCATTTGCGTCCAAACAGTATGACGTGATGTATAAATACGACTCTAATGCACAACCACTTTTAATTCCTATTAAATTAAAAGATTCCGATGAATACATATGTGTATGTGTGAGCATTGCGTTTGCTGTTCTCCAGCTGTGTCCGGTGACAGCCAGGTTGAGGTTATGAAGGTCCTGTTGGAATCCCTTCCAGAGGAGAACTATGTCTCCCTGAGATATCTAATCACATTCCTGGCACAGGTATGGCAATGCATGACTACCAGAGCATAATGCTTGTGTGTGCGTAGCGCTGTTGTCGTGGTGCTGATATGTTTGTTTTTCTTCTTTTCTTTAGGTGGCCTCGTACAGTGACGTGAACAAGATGAATAATAGCAATCTGGCCGTCGTATTTGGTCCCAATCTGCTTTGGGGGCGGGACAATGCCATGTCCCTCAGCGCCATTGGACCAATCAACACCTTTACCCGTATCCTGCTGGACCAACAGCATCTGATCTTCACCTAAGCTCCGCCTCCCAGACCTGCTACCCCCGCCTCCACAAGCCAACCGGTATCTACAGAGGAGTAGTCGTTTGTTTTGATCACTGACCAATTGGTACTACCCAGTTCAGAGTTTCACCAGGGTACTACTCTTGTGCTCTGATTGGCTAAGCACAAGTTATTTTCTTTCCTTCAAGCAATTTCTTTTGTATCCATTTTTTTTAATCCTGTGTAGGTCGTTTAGGTTTCCAGTCTTGGTCATTTGTATTATGTATTATTGTGTTTGGATGTGCCCCAGACCTATAAATGGCCACTCTAGTATAGCCATCATGTTATATTTGTACTCTTTGTACATGTAGTGTGTTGCTGTTCACGTGTCTCTCTTGCTATTCATCTGTGTAGTGCCACGACCGACGAGGAGAGACGTGGTTAGCTGACATGGAATAGCATACGCTAGAGATGTAATAGTCACCAAGGGGTTGAAAAGATTAGTGTAGCATGTAGGCCATTGAGAGGAAAGGTATACGTTGGCAAGCCAATGAAAGACTCAGGTTAACTTACAAAGGATAATCTTGGTACAAAACATCTAGGACAATCTATCAAATGCTGTAAATGTACCAGCATACGTATTGGCTGTATAATCCACATTTTTACTGTACCAGTGGTTCTTCCATGTTCTTTCCATAATGAAAGCTGAGAATGTCTTGGTCGTACTATTTTCTAGTTCCACCCCTTCCCTTTGATGATTTGTAATCGTATGTTACCGTTGTGTTGCTCGGTCTTTATCTAGTCGATATAACACTTTCTTTTTTGTTTCCTTTACGTACATGGTATGCGGTTTGGTCCGTCAAACAAAATGGCATTGTTTAAAATGGTACTTTAAACCAATTGACGTAGATTTCACCATGGGAAGAGGTCAGCTGAACATACTCATATTTCCATAGCGCGGAAATGATGCTTTTAAAACCCAGTTTACCCGCACAGGTGTTTAGAGGGGATGTGGCTCATCAGACATCTTCCCAGGACTGTGGGCGTGCACAAACCTGGCTTGATTGACTACTCAGTCAGTTTTGTCACACTAGCTTTGGTGGGCCCACTGACAGCTTTTTTGCTGTTAGTTGTTTTGAACAAAAGTTCTGCGGCACCCGAGATCAACGTTAGATGAGGCCTATTCGTAAACACCTGAGTGGAAGGGACAATAGGTTTTGTTTAGTCTTCAGTGCTGTAGAAGAAACGGCACACAAACACGCAACTGAAATGTCAGAATAATTTAAACGGCTGAATCAAAATCTGTCCTTAATTGAAGTTTACTTTACCTAAAGTTAAGTCTGTGTGCGTGTGCATAAGCTCTTAAGTAACATTTCTGTTAACCAGGAGCAAAACCCAAGTTTTAAAAACCGGCCATAAAATCTAACCGGGGGTGTATAGCGTCTTCGAGACTGTATACAAGCAACTCTAACATTTATTGTCATAATACTTGAAAATGGAAATCTTATCATTCTGCCATATTGAACCTAATCAGCTATTTTACTTTAATGTTTCAGTGAACAGAATGCTGTTCCACTCTGTACTGTACAATTGTGTATCTGCTGTGGGTAGACAATGTCTTTTCGGTGGGTGTTCCTGTGGCCATGCCTGTATGTGACTATTAATATGTTCTTATTTGGATAGTATATTGTGTTGATGATGATGATGATGGTAGTTTAATAGGCAGAAATCACTTTTACACATGTAAAGTTATTCACCACTACATATATAATATGGTACTTTGAGTCTAGAGTAATGTACTTAATGATTCTGGTTTGGATTTGTTTTTTAAATAGAGACACCTTTTGAAACCCGCTTGTCTTGAGCCACTACTACCACTAATAGTTACCCAGCTGCTGTGGCTGGTCCCCGTATGGGGATTGTGCTTTTGTTCCTTGCTCCTGATTCTTTGCGTTTCCTTCGCTACACCAGCCACAGTCTGTATATTTGACTTCACATGTTCATTCAAGTTTAATTGAAGTTTCCACCGCCTATATGCTACTTAATATATTATCCCTTTTCTCAGTTTGCACAGGACCTTGGTGGTGTCACAAACAGTGGCGCCACTTAATCTGTTTTGCCTTGTCATTTCCAAAACATAATATATGTATGGTTGTGCTACCATTGAGGTTAGACCATGGTTTCAGTTTCTGCATATTTAGACACGAGTGCCCAAAATGTGAGTCTATTTTTTAAGTTTTTTTTTTTAATTAATTTTTTTATATATAACATTTCTGTACTAAACATTGTAGAGAACAGGGAACATCGAATTTGCAGCAGTGACTAATTGGTTGTACACTACATTGTATTGGATTATTTTTTATATATATAATATAAATCTAACTGGTTTTAAAGACATCATGATAAAGGAGCCTACATTAGGAGGTGGTGCATGGCACAATATTATCGGAAACTTTAAAATGCAATACTGCCAAATAGTTTTCCTCAGCACTGTTGCTCTGCATGACATCACAATGAATTGCTGCGTAATTGTCGATAAAGCCTCTTTAACACTTTACACCAGATGGTGCAACCTTTTGAAAACTAGATCTTAATTTCGTTGTGCTCCTAAATTGCAGTGTGGGTTTAACTACCCCTGTAGCCTACCAGATGTGCTTGTCGCTATGTTGACTGTGCGAGTGTGTGGTTCAGTATTAATGTAAGTTGTAGAGGTTAACCGTTAACCATGGGCAGATATATTAGTCGGCAGTCACCGGAGTGTGTTGTCTCCAGCAGACCAGCTGCCAGATGAACACAACATGTTGCCTGTTGATCGTTTTACACTCGTGGCCAAATCATAACTGTCTGTTCGTATTGTTACAAATATATATGTTGATATTTATCGTCCAGCTTTACTTGCTGTGACTTATATTATTTGAAGTCTTCATTTGGACAATTTGGACAAGTTGCTTTTTTTTTTTTTTTTCCCATTCAGTTCTAAATTAATTTCTTCCAAAGTGCGTGTGTGTGTGAGAGAGAGAAAGAAATGAAGAGTTACGGTGGCTTTGCAGTATGTTGATGCAACGTCATTGTTCGATATTAACCGCAAAAAAAAATCTGTGGAAAAAGTAATGTTTTTATATTGTTATTATGATGTGACTGAAAAAACAGTAAAATTGTCATACGGTAAAGTGTTTGACTGAACCTCCAAATACAAAAAAGATGTGTGTTGTCACAAGTCATGTCAATATACTGTGAAATTGTGTGTGCGTGCATGCATTTACAGTATCAGAGCTTAGAGATGATACCTGTTCCCAACTGGACCCCACACCTCTGGGAACTGACCAAATGTTGCATTTCAAATACACAGTTTATGGTTAGGCTTTTATCTATATTAAAGTTCATATAAAGCAATTACCTCTCAGTTAACAGACTGCTCTGTGTATGTGTGTATGTATGCATGTGCCTTAATGTTCAGTTTCAAGTGATCATGTGACTTGCTGTCAAAAGTGCCAGTGTGCCCGTTCTCCATAGATTAGAACCACTTGGTTTTGCGTTCAACAAAATAATACTTTAATAAATGTTGGCATAGAACAAAAGGAATGGAATAGTGTGTGTGGAGGGTGAATTGGTGTATAGGGGAACTGAAATGATATTTTTATAGTAAGCAGAGTTCCCTGAAAATGCTTTTTTTTGTTGAATGCAGCTTTCCTGTAAACGATGAACAGGGTTGGGGAAGCCTACTAAAATGGTAATGTAATCTACAAGGGAAATGAATCAGAAACATTGCCCAATCAATGCTCTATAATATACTTTTACATAAAATGTTACACAACCTGAAGATAAATTAAACCTACATTTGATATGGCAATTTAAGTTATTTTTACATCATTATTTTCAACATTATTTGATAGGGTCTTAAAGCAAAATTACATTATTCCTTCTGAAGGTAGCATTCTTTCTCAAATGCACCGTACAAATGTAGTCTACATTAGTTTTAGTTGCTATTTTATGATTCTAATTCATGTGAATCTGTTGCATGTAATTTGATACTCTTCAAATCTGGTGATCAATTACAGTCCAATTAAAATCTATGGCTCCTGTACTGTAACTTTGTTTTCATGGTGACAGTGATACTCTGTTTGAACATATTTAGATGTTTGAGCAATTTTACTGTAATATAGTGACTTTATTTTCTTAACTGTTTTTCATCTTTTACTTATTATGTTGTGTAAACTATAGATCTTACATGTACAATACATGTGTGATGTTTGGTGTGTGTGTGCAACAAATAAAATATTTAAAATTAAATGTTCTCTTGTTATTTGGGACAGATGTGCATTGTACACACACAATGTCCTTTATAGCAACTCTTACTATCTTTACTAAGGATCCAGAAGTGCCAAAACAAGAAGGCAGGCCATGTCATTAAGCAACCTATAATTTAGAAAAGCAACTGCAGACTTTGTGGCTGTAATTTTAACACTCAATTGTGTGAGAAGATTCTAGATGCATCAATTGAACTACATAATCCATGCATTAATGCATGTACAGTAGGCTACAGTATACTAAAGTGTGGGACTGCCACCTGCTGGTTTAAAAAGTTTATGACAGGAACTGACCAGTTTAACTACTTAATACAGTATGTCATATTTATTTTCAGTTGAGGAATGTTTTTAGTTGTTTGTGGCTTTAACACTACAATTTAAAATAGGTTTTAATTTAAAAAAGTTCAATGTTGAATAAAAAAACATCTTCAGAGTCTACACTGGTCCTTTAAGACATTCCAGAAATAATCAAACACATCCAGTGGTCCACCAATCTTGGGTCCGATCCACGTCCAGTCTAAATTGAGCCAAGTCCACCTACAGGACCAGAACCTGATGTCTATCACATGCCCAGTAGAGTCTCTGCCTCTTGTGTATTGTGTGGGATTGATGTGAAAATGTACTGTAACAGATTTGTAGGCTGCATACTATTCATTTTGTGGTGTGTGTGTGTGCGCGCGCATGTATACTGAACATAAATATAAACACTTTCTTTTCCACTCCCATTTCAAGATGCCAATTAGACCCCATGAGAACTGAACAGGTGTGCTTTGGACTGGTCACAAAATAATGTGAATGGCGAACATTCCTGCAGTCACCATGCCAACTGCATCCTCCCTCACAACATGTGGCACCTGTAGCATTGTGTTGTGATAAGCCTGCACACTGTAGAGTAACCTTTTATTGTAACCAGTCCAAGACCCCCTTGTGTAATAATCATGATTTACCACATCTGTCAAGCGGATAGACTATCTTGGCAAACGTAACAAATATGGACTTTTTTTTTTGTAAAATTGGGGAGAAATACATTTGTATAATACATATAAGATTCAATCAATATATGTTCCACACCATTTTATGTCTAATGTGAAATGGTGAAGCCTAGTGTGCTCTATTATTCAGTATGTGTACAGTATACACTGTGAATGACATGCTCTGCCATCCTTTCACCGCCCCCCCCTCCCACACCACTTACACTCTTTTCTTCTGCCGACAAAGCCTCTTTGTGTTGCCCTGAGTCTCCCATGTCCATTCAGTGATATGCATCAGGAGTAACTTAAGCTGCTGTTTTAGACCATTTCCTTTATTTATGTACATGTAACAAGTGTTTGTTTGTTTACAGTCAGTGGGCTACATGAGGTACATTGTGGTCTGATGAGAAAAAGGAACCATAAGCATGTCTTATTGGTAGCAACAGCACACCTGCAAGGCAAGGGTTTCTTCTCTTGGTATTATCTGGATAAAGTGAAACCTTGTTCTGTTCTAATGTTGTTGTCCCTTCAAAGGCCCATTGCGTGACCTGTTTCCAGTTACAGGTGTAGTGATGTGTCAGTCTGGGTTGAGACCAGCCCTGGTCACACACTGCCTACCACAATAGAACTCTGTTCATCTCCTGACCAGGTCTATACACATTTTTCACTTGTAGCCAATGTCACCTGTAGCCTATTGCATGGTGTATGTATGCAAGTGTGAATGTGAACATTTTAAATTCCTTATCAATTTAGATGGAGCCTAGCCTAGGCTAAAGATGCCCTAATTACAATATCTACAAATCTGGACCCCGCCCATTTCTGGCGTCACCTATTTGGACTGCCGTTACTAGTGTCTGTATCTGGTTTCATGGATGGACGTGCTCGTTTACTGCGCTGGAATTATTTTATTCAACGTAGAGCTAGAATTTTGTAGGTTTGTTTATTATAGCCTATGCCAACATCGACCAGACAACGTCAGAATGTAATAAGTAGGCTGGCCCATCGCTGACATCTCTGAGCTTCAAGTAAGTTATGTTTCTGTTAAATTAGGCTACACGTGTAAACTGTGTCAATACACGTTACGTTTAAATAAGGCTACATTTGTAATTTAATTTGAACAATGAAGAAAGTTGTTAGCACGTCATTGTTTGGTTACAACGTATTTATTTGTAGGGTTTATTACTACATTAAGAGTGACATATTAGGCTACTAATGGTGATTTGTAGCCAGCTCGTTTCTATGAAAGATATTAAAATGCCTTCCCACAACTAAATGTAGGCTACGGTAGCTTATATTGGAAAGGTGATTCAGACCTTTATAGTAAAACTCTTCACTCAACGAATTATTGGAAATGTGTGGTTGGTTGGTTTGTACAGTGGTTCATTTCACTGGCAGAGTGGGTTCAGTACAATAGCATAAAGGTGGGCAGAGGGGTTAAGTAGTTCACATGAATTTTGGCACTTGGCCCCCATCGCCCCAGCACTTATTTTCACTCAGGTCCTGTTTCAGCCCCCTTGCCTTTTCATTCTAATTCTTTCTCCAGTGTATTTTTTATAACAATGTGGCCCTGGCGTGTTTCAGACTGTATATTATTGTGTAATTATACTTGTTATTTTTTTTTGTTAAATTGTTACACAAAAAAAGTTTTTAAAAAAATTTTAAAAAAAATTTGAAAGAATTAACAAAATCAAGCCAGAGCTCCAGCCTATGGTTTGGTGCACTGCAGTCACAGCAGGTGTACAGAGATGATGCAAGACAACTGACACTTTCCATGACTCTTGTTTGTTTCATAATATAGCAGGCCTAATTTTTGGTTTGTTAGGAATGCTGATGGATATGGATGGATATGGTATTACCCATATGTGGAAAAGTAGAATTGATGCATAATATATTCTTGTTTCACACAGTTTTATTATTACTAGTAGTAGTAGTAGCATAGAACGAGAAGTAGTTAATTGTTCCATATATTGCTATTCTTCCCAGGATGCCGTGGGGAACACTCTACATTACTTTACTGGGAGTGAACCGCCACTCCACCAGCCTAGGGAAGATCTGGCTCTCTGTGCTGTTCATCTTCCGGGTCACAGTGTTGGTGCTGGCTGCTGAGAGCGTCTGGGGAGACGAGCAGTCCGACTTCACCTGTAACACACTGCAGGTAGAGAGCCTTCCTTCTCACCGGCGATGTGTTTTAGGAGCGAAAACCTCCATGTAGGCCCACTAGCTTACAGATTTAAATGTAAGCAAATACATTTTGGAAATGAATATATTTTCAGTTCATTCTCTATACCCAATAATAATAATTCACATATACATATCACATAGTTTATAATGTTGTTATTAATACGTAGCTGTTTCTCTCTTTCAGTCTGGTTGTGAAAATGTGTGCTATGACCATTTCTTCCCGGTCTCGCACGTCCGTCTGTGGTGTCTCCAACTGGTATTTGTGTCGACGCCCACCCTCCTTGTCGCCATGTATGTAGCCTACCGTAACCATGGTGACAGAAAGAGGGCCCTGCAAGTATTTAAACACATTTGTATTTGATTATTATTCTGTTTTTCTTGTTATTGGTCTGTCGGGAAATATGATTTTTTTTTTTATCATTGTCATAACAACAGGGTTCTGGCAAGGCTGATTTCCTCAGCAAGAATTCAGACGCCCAGGAGGCGGAGCTCGAAGGCTTTAAGAGGCGGAGACTGCCCCTCAGTGGCCTTCTTTGGTGGACATACGCTTGTAGCCTCATGTTCAGACTGCTGTTTGAAGGAGGGTTTATGTAAGTAGTATCATGTCTATGTATCTGTCTCACTGTTTTAAAGGCAAACATTTAAAGTTAAAGGCATACATCTATATTTCTATAGTCATCTATTGCATGCCAATTGTAGGCTAATGCACATTTTATAAAATTCAACAAATATCTCCTCGCATTTTGCAAGATTACCATTCTCTCTGCGTGCTGAAACAATAAGCTGGTACATCTACACAGCCCTTGCTCCGTAAATAGGAACATAAACAACGACGCCTTTGGCAATGCATTTCATTATGTGGGGCAACGCTTCAGAGGGAGTTTGTTTTGATTTGCTCTCAAAATCAGCAGGCATCGTCGAGATTGACCTGCAGATGAATCCATGCCTACCTTTGTCCGTCTCCGCAGGTATGCCCTCTACGCTGTGTACGATGGGTTCCACATGCCCCGGCTGGTGCGGTGTGACCAGTGGCCGTGTCCAAATCTGGTGGACTGCTTTGTGTCGCGCCCCACTGAGAAAACAATCTTCACCGTTTTCATGGCGACAGCCTCCAGCATCTGCATGGTCCTCAACATAGCTGAACTATCCTACCTGGTTGCTAAGGCTGTCGCTAGGTAGCGCTATTTAGTCTCTTCAGTCAGTCAGTACACCAGGCACTTATGAAGTAATTTCTTAATAGTAATTGTTTAAAACAAATATGTAATCATTTTTATTTATACTTTTCTGTGACATTGATTTGATAAAAAATATGTTTTTCACAGTAATCCATACTTTAAATATAGTAATCTGCCAGTTAGCATGGACCTAAGGTTTATTTAGCTAAAAAATGACAACACATATCCATGCTTTGGTGTTTTAAAACCCCACATAATGCCAACAGTTTAGTGCACATTTACTGTATTTCATAACGTAAATACTGTATCTATAAAATCTTGGCCTATCGATCAGTCCATTTATCAATTAATAGAAATTGTACATTGTTCTCAGTGCAGGTGTTTTTCCCATCAGAAGCCAGTAATGAAAGCAGTCATCCCATTTGTACTGGGAACAGAGAGAAGAGTCTAGGTCAGAGTAGAAGGAACCTCATCTTGATCTCACCATCGATGACATGAAGTATCGCAAGACAGGAACAAATCATTTGAATTTATGTGGGTGCCCTTTTGGTTGTCAATGTCCCCATCTGCTGGTTAAATAGAGAACTACATGGGAAAAGGCCCTAAACTTAAGACTAAATAAGCAAACCACATAATCGATGATGAGACACAGTATCCTCGCATGAGAAGCTATGCGGGAATACGTGTTGCTGGCGGTAGCGTGACAAGGTAGAAAGGGACACTGTCACTATGGCAACAAGAGACAGAAAGAGACAAAGCTAGAGCAGGAAGAGATTAAAACATCACAGTAGCATTTGTTAAATAAGAAATTTAATGAGAAAGTACTATATGTGACTTTACACACAACTTTTGAGCAGTACTTTGATTTCCTTAATTATGTACGCACTTTGCTTGAAGCTGTGAAGGACATGTGATATAATGTACATTTCAAATGTTCCACACCCCACTAAGCCTTATGTGAAGGTACTCTCACATTACTGAATGCTTGACTGCAACATGTCAGTGAGATGACACAGTTCTATACTC
>JAODLL010014394.1:0-28363 GCA_026546735.1 Forbesichthys agassizii | reverse complement strand
AGGCGCACACACACACGCACACACACACACACACACACCCACAGGCGCACTCACACACACACACACAGGCACACACAGGCACACACACACACACACACACACACACACACAGGCGCGCACACACACACACACACCAACACAGACACCACAAGCAGTTGTTTCACAGTCGGCCATCAGTCGGTGTTGCTGCCAGAGCAGGCCTGGCTGTGTCCAGCGCTGTCTAAATAGAAGACCCAAAGGCCCACAGCCATTCAGCCATAGTGAAGATGTATGATTCACAATGTTATATATAATAATTGGAATGTAATTGAATCCATTACCAACATTGCTTGCATCATTACTGTTAAAAAGTCAGACATTTCTGTTGCAGCTATCTGTTTTATTATGAATGCAACACATTGAAGAACACAAATCAGAGGGCATACATTTCTAAGGCGTCCCGTACGACATTCGCTAAAAGAATACGTTTGATTTTAATTGTACTGATATCGCCCACCGGCCCACCTGCCAAATGCAACTGGTAACTATGCGCTGTTGGCAGGCCTTGTCGCGTTTACGGGCCTGTTAAAATGTCACTGGTCAGATTTGTTTAGCCGGGACGAATCCTAGATGTCACCAACGCCTCGTTTATCACGCACGCACGCACACACACACACACATGCACATTCATACATGCACATTGCACACACACACACACACCCGACCCCACTAAGTGATAGCTGTCTAGCTGGCTAATCTAGGGCAATTTACAATGAGGTAAATGTGTCAACAACTGAATACATTATGCAGCAGCCATGGACTATAATGTTGGATTGACCTCTGCAGTCGACAGGGCTAATTTAGCTAATAAGCATCGTTCCATCAACATACTATTAAAGGTTGGGTAAGCAATTGAACGTACACAGCCTGCTCCTGCACAGCCATGGCTCTGTAAATGGGAACACAAACAAAGTGGTGCAGACCACACCACACAACACTATCCCAGCCTTGGCACTGTGTTTTTGGATGAGTTCTCATTCATCAGTCTTTCTCTAGTAGCCTATCGCTGATGATGCCTTTAAGTAGCTAAAAGTAAATTGCTAAAAGAACATCCCATAAGCTCACCACTGTGGCTCTACAAGAGAGACTTGTATGTATATGTGCAAAATACATGTAATTAATGCGTAATGCAAGAATTACATTGTCTTTGTTCAGATTGGTTGGCAAATCAATACACAAATCACACAATACATCCACATACATAAAAGCATATTGTTTTCTATCTTGGCAGCCGACATAAAGCGTGAATGTGTTAAGTGAGTGTGGTAAATATTTGATGGAGTACCTAGTCATCAAATATGGGAAAATGTTGAATCTGGACGCGTGCACTTCACTGGCGAGTCGAGTGTTTTGGAAATGTAGTCCCGGTGCCCTGACATTCTATCCTACCCGACAGATTGTCCTACCTCGTCATACTGCGCATACGTACGTTCGATTTGCATCATTTGCGTCATGACTTGAGACACGCCCAAAAATTTCAAGGAAAGGAAAAATAGGGATCGAATGTGATGGTGTCTGCAGTAGCCTCAGCACTTGTTTGCAGTTATGCTGCTGAACAGCGATTAAAGGTGTAGCAAGCTAAAAGTAAGCTGATACACTTTTTGTTTAAAATTCATCATCTCCTCACCATTTTGCTATTTTATTGTTCACTGTGCGTGCCTATTAAATAATCCGATACTTCTTCACAGCCCTGGCTTGTATCAACAAAGCCGTAGCGCCACGCTTTGCTTCACAATGCTTTTTGACGTGTGGGGTGGCATCGCGAAGGACAGCGGAGCGATACTGTTTTGATTTCAGCTCGAAGTTAGCAAGCGTTCTCGAGAACAAAACACCCCGCCAAACTCTCTCTCCCAAAAGCTCCTAATGTTTCTTTAGGTGGAAATTAAAACAGCAAATTATTGTTATATTGTTTTATTTTTTATTTTTTTTAATTTTTTTTTATTTTTTTTATTTTTTTTTAATTTATTTATTTTTTTAATTTTTTTATTTATTTATCTATTTGGCCACTGATATTTATTTTCGATCTCTATTATGTCATGAGCTTCCTCAGCCACACACCTTACTTCTGTCTAAATCAAACACAACTAAGCCAAACAGCCAAAAGTTATGTTTTATTAATCCGCCTTCATATTGAATTTTGCTCATTGGAAATAGTGAATTTAAATCCTTCCCTGGGCTACTGCATTGGGAATCACTGGTCCCTTCCCATCTCCAGGGGATTTTGTCTCCTAACCACATTAGGCCCAGTCTATTGAAAACAGACTTCATCCCTTCATATTGAAATAAATTGTGGTGCTCACCTAGTCTAACTGGGTCTGAAAGCATTCCCGTGGCATAAGAATTTAGTCGGTTAGTGGAACAGAGAGCAAGAAAATGAGGTTATTTGCATCCAGAACAGCAGAACTTTTCCCTGCCAATAATAAGGCCCTGTTGAAGGTTCCTTCAGCTAAAAATAGCCATGCACATATATCGCGCGCGCGTGTGTGTGTGACCTAGACAACGCCTTTGTCCCCTAACAAGCGTGAGACACAAGCTGCATATTAATAAACTCATGATGCCATTAAACTTGGGAGAAGTTAAAATCATTACATGCGGCCAAATTACTCAACGTTATTAACCCCCAACAGAAAGGATTAATTGTTGTACATCTGAAAACCTAACACGCACGCACGTGAAGGCCCTGTTTGAGTGTGGTGAAGGGGGTTATTAGCCCTGTCATTTGTGGGGTGGGGGGGACGCATTGCATAACCGTGACCTTGGATGTGGTCTTAATGCACTCAGGCAAACCATGATGGATGTCAGTAATGACTGTTGTCAGTCAAACACAGGAACTGACACTGCAGGCAGGTGCCGCTGATTTCATTACACATACACACACACACACACACACACACACACACACACACACTCTCTGGCGCAAACACACACACACATGCGCAAACACACACACACACACACACATGCGCAAACACACACACATGCACAAACACACACACACTCGCGCTAACGCACACACACACATGAGCAAACACACACACTATTGAGCAAACACAGACACACATGCGCAAACACACACACACACACACACACGCGCAAACACACACACTCTGGTGCAAACACACACACATGCACAAACACACACACTCTGGCGCAAACACACACACTCTCGAGCAAACACACACACACGAGCAAACACACACACACACGTGCAAACACATGCACACACATACAGACATCTATGCGCACACACACAATCACATGCGTGCACATGCACACACACGCACGAGCACAGGGCTGTTGAATGCTGTTGCTTTCTTCACTTCTGATGGTGTCTGGGTGCGACACAGGAATATACAATAGCACAGGATCACATGCTGTAGGACACCAGTTTGGTTATCGAAGAGTGCGCTTACTATGCACTGACCGTAGGGGGCGCCTAACTACGACACAAACAGTGCAGTTATAGGCATAGTTGTGTTGTTCACTGTGGAGAAAGAGAGACAGAAGTAGTATTTGAATATATACAAAGATGCCCTATCAAATGTAAGTGCAAAAAGATTTGCTATGAGCTTGCTTGCTTATGCTCAAAACAAGCAGATTAAGTTCAATTTAAACATTCACTCCATAATATGTCTTAATTTAAGTAAATGTGCACTTATTTTTGTAGTCCCTAGATACGCCATGTTTATTAGGAACAAGCCCAAATACATTTTAAATCTAACTCACACTGAGTTTTTACAGTAGTGCCAGAATCTGCAGTTCCTTGAATGGCCACTTGAGGCTAGCTCTGAAAGTGAATACATACGTTAAAATATATTAAGGCAAACACTTATCTCACTGTTATATATGTATAGCCCGGAGCAGAGCCATGGAAAGAACGGATTTACGCTGTGTCTGTTCAATGGACCGTTTTTTCAGTTCCTAAATACTAAAAGTACCCTATATATTTTATTTTAAATGTAAATCGGTGCATTTATTGACTACTAATTACAAAAAAATTAAGTTATATATCTGTGTGTGTATATACACTCAAATTGCCAACCAAGCACTTCTTGGAACTATTGTGCCAAAGGTTAAGCCTCTCCATTAATCATGTGACCGACAATTTGGAACTTCCATTGGCGTAACCCATGGCGTTATTTCTATGGCTCTTGCCTGGAGTATGTAAAGACGGCAATGGCCACAGAGACATCTTGGGCTACAAACCCAATCTTCAGAAAACCTCACAGAGGGGTTTACTATTTATTTTACAGTATATGGTAAAACACACACACACAAAAGCTATCGTACTATCATTCAAAGTTGCACGCATATACAGTATAAACAGTGAGAAACAACACACACACACAGACACACACGCCCCAGAGATGTTAGCAGGAAACTCTGTTCCAGGTCCAAGTGAAGCAGCACGGGTGTGTTAGCAGCTTCTTCAGTTGAAGAAACACTTCTGGTGGAAACGTTGATGAATCATCTTCATACTCGGGAGGGGGGTTTCTAATATTAAAATCCATTAAAAAGATGATGTGTATACTGTACGGTAGATCTTTACGTCTGGGGGAGATGGAGGCGTGTTTACGTGTAAAATTATTTAATTGACGTCCCCCCCCCCCCCCCCCCCCAATCTCCCTCCATTCGGCCCCCCGACTTAACTTCCTGTTTTGGGAGGAACTTTCATCTCTGTTCCTGTGTTATCCTCTACTTTACACTCACACACACACACACACAGTAGCAAACATCTATGTGTGTGTGTGTGTGCGTTGAACATACTGGCTGCAGATCCTCTGGGTCCCCTGAGCACCCCCCCCCCCCCACACACACATGCCATTTCTCGGAGGCGCTCAGGTGGAAAAGCATTTCATTTGCTAAACAAAATGGAGGGCTGCCACAACACAGGCCGTAATGGAGAGTGATGGCAAGCCCTCAGCAGCAGGAAGTGTGTGTGTGTGGGGGGGGGGGGAGCAGGGGGGAGCTGGGGGAATGCAAGGGGGGGGTTGAGGAAGGAAGGGGACGCAACATAATTACTCCCACTGCCAAACACAGCAGCATCCATCACTTAGCACTGTCGACCTCTCAAGGCAGCCCCCCCCCCCCCGCTCACTGGGCGGACGCCTGGGTGTATTTGTTTAAAAAGGGACACCCTGCCGCCTGTGTACACGGAAACTGACTGATTGATTGACATGTCCCTGGCCCTTGTTAGGGCGGGACGACTGCCGCCGTTTCTTGATGAATGGGTCTTTTTTGTACCCCCGCTGCCAAAACATCACCTAATGAGCTTAAGGGAATTCAAAATACCTGCGTGTGTGTATGTTTGTATGTGTGTGTGCGTGCGTGCGTGCGTGCGTGTGTGTTTACTAGCTTGAAGACGAAGGAAATTATTTAATCTAAACTTTGTAGCTGTGTTATCTGAATACCAGCTTGGCATGATCGTGTCGTAAGCTGATGGATAAATAATATATATACCCAAACCACAAAACAATGCAACAACAACAGCAGTAACAACAACAGCAACAACAACAACAGCAACAGTGTGGTGAATCTATATTTTACAGTGGAAAGCTGCACAGCCACGGTGTAACAAAATGTTTTGTCTAAACTGGAAGCTCAAAGAGCCTTCGTGACAAGGCTGTGAGTCTCGTGTGTGTGCGCGACTCATTTTCTGGCAAACATGAATAAATGATAGCTTTGAGAGTTAGCTTTCACCATTTGTGCATGTGGTTTACGAGAGTGGAAAGCTGAGCGCCAACAGCTTGAGTCGGTAAAATAGATTGTATGAGAGGATTGTTACTTGCTGCTTCTTCTAATTGAAGGCCCGAGCAGTAATTGCAAAATGATGACAATATGCTACTGCTTTTGTTTATATAGAGCTTTAATGGAGGCGTTTTTTTTCAGTCACACATCTATGCTCTAGCTCTTTAAGATTTAGAAGGATACAGCTCAACATGGCTTTAGTGTGGGTGTTAATCCTCAATTTATGGCGTTAGCTATTAAATGTCTGTCAATACAAGTCACAAATGTCTTGTTCATGGGGGGTTAAGGCCCCAATAAATCCACACAAACGTTTAGAAGTAACGCATCTGATTAACCCTATGAGCCTTTGAACGATTCGTTGAAAAAAAGAAAAATGGTTTTACTGACTAGGGACTCATGATTCTACGGGGCTTTAATTCTTGTAGTGTAGCCGTGTCTACAAGACACACTAAGGAGTAACTGGCACAGTACAGTGAATTACAATTCTGTGCTGTTTCCAATTTGAGTGCAAATAATATCATGTTTCATTCATTGTTCATCTGATAAATCCACACTGACTCAAATGACTGAAAAGATCTGGATCTTTGAGTTATTAGTTCATTACTACTACAACCGCTACGGAGAGGACTCAAAACAATCAAAGGGACTTCTTTGGTTGATCACACACCAATTTGAGCAAGAGACTCAAGCGGGTGGGTTGTGGGTTTCAACGTCGTAAAAACTGACGTTGAAACCCACAACCTCAAGGCCCTATCTTAACAATCTAAGGCACAAACTACATTTAGGGCGTGTCCAAGTCCACTTTTGCGTTTAATGGGGGAATGATTGCTGCGCCAGGCGCATGGTTCAAAAGTGTTGTACTCAATGCACTCGTCATTATTCATGGGTGTGTTTTGGCTGTAACATACAATAATCCAATCAGTGTCATCTCCCATTCCCTTTAAAAACCAGGCGCGCTTGCACCATTGCAGAATGCTGTTACACCGGCAGGTTGGTGAAAGGGCAACGACAAGATTCCACCAAGATCGCTAAAATATGTTTAGGCTACGCTCATATTGTATTGTATATATATCATATCAGTACCGGTAGCAGAGATGATGTGCTCCTTTGACAAATGCTACTCCGGTGGACGGTGGACTCATCCTATTTATTGCGCGTTCACGTGTATTGGAGGCGTGGTTTAGGAAGGATGATTGAGGCAAGGGGCGGTGCTTTTTTTTCAATTGTATCTTTCAAAATCTGTGTATCAGTGTTTTACACTGTTAAGCTAGTTCTATACACTGTTAAGGAAATTCTTTGCACAGTTAAGATAGTTATTTACACTGTTAAGCAAGTTATTTACACTGTTAAGTTAGTTCGATACACGTTAAAGCTAGTTCTTTACAATGAACAAGATTCTAAGATCTGGCTTGCTGAGAAGATCCAGACTTCAGACTGATCAATTCCATCTCAAAACCCATACGATTGACATCTTCATTGGCACTAAGCTTGCGATGTGGTGATTGGCCATATAAATGGTTAAAATAAAAATTTTAATAATAATAATAATAAATGGCTTAATATAAAGTTGCCACATGGGTCATGGTTAGATGTAGATGCTAGAAACAAGAAAGAATTGCTTTTTAAAAACATGCGGTCCTGCAGGATTTAGGATGTCATGGACAAGGTTTCTAGCCCTGCATTCTGAAGAGATATTTTGTGATTATGTTGGACAAAAAAAAAAAAAGTGTACATAGTGAAGGTCTTAACTATTCACTTGATTATAATGTCATTCTGTATTATCTAAGGGAAAAAAAGCCAAATGTTCAACTTTATGAACAAATGCTGTTTATACGGAGGATGAATATACAATACACTGCAAAAACTAACATCTAACTTAGTGTGATAATCTTGTTTTTAGATTTTAAATCTAATTGTATTTGTTTCTAATATAAATGGCTTATCTAGTGACTTAACTTAAGTAAATCTGCACTTAATTTAAGAAATCTTATCAAGTGAATTTCACATACTGCACTGGCAGCCAAATTTGCTTGTTTTAAGCATAGCAAGCTCAAAACACATTGCACTTATATTTGATAGGGCATTTTTTGCACTGTAGTAATAATAAAAGTTAATAGTAGTTTTAAATTAATTTAATTTGAAATATTCAATATTATATAACGAGTCATTAAATATAAAATAAGAAAATGCAAGTGACAAGTGATTTAAATATTATATTTACATTTTATTGCATCTAAATTGCATCATGTGTTTCTATTGCTGTGTTTGTCACTTTTGAAGGAAGCATTTCAGTTCACTTCCATAGCAACCAGCTTGTTTAAGGTTTCAATATATTCAGGTGATATGTATAGTATCAAGTAAGAGATGGCATATTATCCTTTGAGGTGCCCCTTGGAGCTTTAAAGTATTACTCACTTAAAATATGTAGGCTACTTTTAGTCAAGTTTCAAGATACGTTAACTTATATGGCCCGTAAAATCACATGGCTGTCTCAAAGGGCTGCCCAGGCTCACATTACATGGAAACAAATGGCACGCCCTTCCCCTCTTCCTCCCAAAGGGTAAGACAAAACATCAACTTGGTCCTTAAATATGCCTATCAAACGTACAGACCGAGTACATACAGCTGCAACGTTCGTTTTGCCGTGGAAGACCACCGGGCCTCCCCGATCGGATGAGTGGGATTTTTGGTTTGTTTATTCACAAAACTGCACGTTCTTTGTTAGCCTGTTGCAACTGTCAAATCCTACATTAGCTTAAACATATACCAACGACATGCTTCCCTTGGGGTACCCTGCCACTATTTAACTGAAGACATTCCATAACACCTGAGTAGAATCAATAAATGAATAAATCAATCGGTAAATATTGATTGAAACATAGATTGCTTCATAATTTGTCTTGGCAGTTTTCAGGTAAAGTTTCCTGGCACTGCCTTATCGATGTTTGTTTTAATTTTTTGGGTAAAGTCATTCTGGGGTTATAATTGTGCTTTTACTTTAAATGATATCGTGCAACTGGCGTTTTTATCTTCTCACACCGCAACAGTGCCATGTGCGTAAAGATAACATTTTGTTTGCTTGCTCTACATTCTGCTGACAGATGTGGTTGGATATTCCTTTCTGATATGGTCTTCAAACGATATTTGTTCCTGCGGCATGATAAAGGATTAAGATAAAGATTACGTCTCAGCTTCCATACAAAGCATGCTCCTTGTTCAACACATGTTGTTTTTGCTTGACCCATAAAATATACACTATCCTTATTTATATATATTATGTGTTTGTGAATGAAATTACCATTTTTCTTTCATTTTGGCAGACTGCTGTTCTACAACCTTTTAGTCACCTACACCCATGGGATTTCAGTAAATAAAAAATCAGAGATCTCTTCAGTAAAAGGCCTACTGAGCTAAATGCGTTGTCATATGTCTCACAAAACAATAATAAAGACATTAAATGAACACAAAGCAACTAGGACTACTAAATAATGTATTATCTGTATGGAAAACATTCTCAATATCATAAATTTCTTCTTCATTCGCAACGCACGCGTCAAAACCAGAATATGCCGTTTCAACCGTAGGCGCTGAAGTCTACACCCTGCGAACTGGGCTTGCCGGTGGGTCTGTCATGGTTCTGGAGGCTTCTCTGCTGTGCTCCTCCATCTCACAGCGATCTGAAGCCAGAGCAATTATCCTCTCCGTTCGGCTGGCAGTAAAAATGAAGGACGGCCCCATGTGTCTCTCTCCAGGGCTCCATAGCTGGCCGGGCAACAGACAACCACATCGCCAAACGTCACCTTTCCCCCGATATCATTAAATCCTGCCCAGCCAAACACAACACGCTGACACTTGCCTTTGCTGCATACTGCTTCATACATTGCGTTGTGGAATGGTCAGTTGGATCCCCAAAGCATCTGCATGCATTTATTTGTTTTAATTGTTGCCATTATGGAGCTCAGGCGATGTATTTGAATGCGTATGACGGTTACCGTCCACAATTAGATTAAAAAGCATAAATTCTCTGGGCGATCTACAGTTCATGCTGTTTCACTTGCATTGTTGGGATTAAATCACACTGCAATTAATTTCAATTAGTGTGTTAACGTCCTACTGGAGCTTTCTGCATGCATGCATGAAAGGGAGCACAGTGCATTTGGGCGAGATGGAGGCGCCACAAAACGGATAATGGTTCTCCATGTGTGCAGTTAGCATAATGCATCCTGGAAAACTGATTATGCTCAATCCATCTCCGTATGTATGAAACGTTTTCCATCTCCATGCGGAATAAATATCCAAAAATGTCCATATCTCTCTCTCCCAGTCAGATAGCCAATCAAGTTAGGGCAAAACATTAAAGAAAACGGAACAGATTGTTGAAGCTTCAAGTGAGAAACGTTCAGAATGACAGTTGGACATTGGAATGATATGGGGCCTTTAAATTATTCAATAAACATACCGTTGCCTACCTACATTCACAGCTCATAGTTTGTTTAACACCTAAGACATCTGCCGCATGTCGTAAAAGTGACTTACGAGCCATCAAACTAAGACATCAGTCTGGCTACCGTCTCATTCCACAATAGCCTGTGTTTTAATACCCACAATTCAATTCACGCAGCGGCTTTGTGAACATGATCTTGTGTGTGAACCGAAAATGCGCAGGCTCTCTCTTACAAACAGAAACGAGCCCATATAAATAAATAAAGTTTATTAAAATAAATAAAGATTATTAATATATATAATTATTAACCAACGTGACAATACAATGAGGCCCATCGCTGCTTCTAGCAGAGGGTGACTAGGAAACATCAGAGTTGCTAACAGAGGCTTAATCCGCGGCTCTGTGGAAGCGGCGCGCGTGTCTGGAATATGGCTTTAAAGCTGAGGAAGTCTTCATCCCGCTGCCTTTGTTGGGACTGCGGTCGACTTGCAAGACGCTGAGCCAAAGCTTATCTGATCACAGGCTTCTCTAATGCTTCCCCAACTGAGCCTGTTGAAGAAAAGGGGACAGGCGAGAAGCCCGTAAGCTCATTAGACACAGTGGCTTCAACTGTACTGTGAAAAATTGCTCAATCAGAGCAGAAAGAGGCTTGCGTGGCCTTTTCCTCCCCCCTTGACTCGATGGGGGCACCCTGTAATTTCTTATTTACCATTTGGAAGGGGGAAAGAAAAAACGCTGTTGTGTATTTTCTATCCAGTTGTCCAAATATGCCACTCGTCGCCGCACGAGCACAGGCAACTCAAGCCGCAGTCCGTCCTTCAGGGCGAGGATAGGCAGTTTTGTTAGCAGGTGGGGTGGGGGTGGCTACTGTGTGAGGCGTCATTATCGCTGCATCCTCTTTCCACGGCAGCGCGGCTCACGCCTCGTCCCAGACTAAGAGCAGTGCGCCGACTGAACGGAACAGAACCTTCATCCGTCTTTGTGGATGATTTCCCCGGCGGTGCGGTTGGTGGGGAAGGAGGGTCGTCCCCCCACCCACTTTGTTCCCGCCGACACACACACACACACAGCTTTTTGTTTAGTCAGTTGGGCTGACAGGAACCCTCTCAAAGCACGACACAATGATGAGGTGAAGCGCTCAACGGCAGAGAGGTTTCCAGGTGGTACGGGTGGGGTCAGGTGTGGCGGGGCACAGGAGAGCAAGTGCAGGCATTGCTGGGGAGGCTCTCCGTTCAATTAGCTCCAGCAATCAACGCAGTCTGTGTTCAGTAATCTTCCGCGTCGTGGCTCCAGCGGGGGAGGAAGAGACACAAAACTGAGTGCTGGCGACAGTACAGAGACCTCCGTTATGCAACTCCTGCAGTAAAGTGCTCTGAGATGTATAATTGATCTCTCCTGTGGCACAGCAAAGGGGTCTGTGCAGTGTTTCCTGTGATCCCGGAGCACAACGCTATACTCAGACTGAGTTCCTCTGTATGAGTTTAACATCAGACTTTGTCATTGAGTTACTTGGTCTTGCATGTCAATCAAAATACCTCTCGTGACGCAGTTAGCCAGCGCTGTGTCCCAGACCATAGCTTAATGATTGGGGACAGCACTTTCAGTGGTAACTGGGACATACAAACTGCATACAGAATCACCAGTCAAATTAGATTAAAAAAATACAAATAAAAAATACTTAAAACTTGAATGGTTTGGTGACTGTGCCAAAGTAAGATTTCAAAAGATAGAGTTAGGTTAAGGTTATGTCTGAATGTCCAGCAGAATGTTGTTTCAAAAGATAAAAGTGCACATTTTAGAGTGGCCTTATATTGTGGCCAATACATGAAAGATGTGAGCTAAGCCAAAAGTATTGCTTTTCCACTTTTGTTCTGTATACTTTGAGTGTCTCTGCACAAAATGCTGACTCAGACTTATTAAAGCACAAAAACCTGCAATCTGTTAGACACTTACAAATGTACATAACTTTTGTGGTTGCACTGCGTCAAATACATTGTTCTAAATAGTAGCTGATGTTCTTAAATTAAGAGACCCTAAGCATTATTACCATTACCACTACCACAGTACTGTAGGTGCTTGAATTTGACATGTTTGATGTCAAATTCAAAAAATTGATAACATTAAAAAAAGTTGTGTGTGTGTTTTATATGCACACAAACTTTGGAGAATGACAAGTGGAAAACTTTATCCTTGCTACAATGCGGTTCATCTAGAGAGAAAAGTGCTTTAACGTGTGCATTAGCATTCTGTGGCGCTCTCCTAAATATTCTCACACATCAATCATGTTGCCACAGGACTACTGTAGGGCTTTGATTATGACACAGAACGCTACCACAAATGTTGGGAGAGCATTTTTGGGATTCCACTTTGGCGCCGCTAAATGTAATTTCAAGTGAGAGATGGGTTCAGTTTTGTGCAGGACCATAAACTGTCGTTAGGGGGAGGGGGTTAGAAGGGGGGGGGGAGCAAATACGCGTCCATTTTTGTCACGACCGTCTGTACAAGACCAGAAACACCAGAAACTATATGAGTTTGTCTCGGTCATTTCGGGAGACCCCACATAAGCAGATGTGAAATGACCTCCACTTGGCCTGACGCTAACTTCACACGTCATTGACATTGAGACACTGAGAGTGGCCTTAATAAAGTGATATGTGAAAATAATACAGGTTAGGCTACGTCACAAGCGTGGCGTCAACACATTTGTGTTGCGGAGATATATTTAATTACGTGTCTCTGGGAGAGAATGAAGGAAACCTATAGTGGCTAATTTTGTACGCTGTCAACACCTGAGCATTGCGTTGGTTGGGTGACAGCTGTAGATGTCATCAGAATGTGACATCATCATTACACTTTATGTTAAATGTGTGTGATTGGTGGACTTAAATAATAAATGTATACCGGACTTTAAACATCATTGATGCCTTTTACTGTAGTTGTAGGCTACACACTTAAATGTATTCAAGTTGAGAAGCTACACAGCTGCTAATATAGTTGCGTTCCTCTTGGGAGCATTTGCTGTATGTGTTATTTTACATCTTAGTCTGGACAGCTGAAATAAATGGTGGGTATCAATTTTGCCATTGTGTTAAGACATGCTGTGTAAGTGGAAAATAAATACATAAATATGCATCCTTTGAAGCAGTGGAGACTTGGGAAGGAAAATACAGACCAATTGTTTCACATCTCATTCTGTTAGATACTGTAAACATTCCTGCGAAGAATGTGTATAATACTAAAACATACTCTCTCTTTTGTATAGGCAACCATAAGGTACTGGTGTTTCCCGCTCTCTCTCTCTCTCTCTCTCTCTCTCTCTCTCTCTCTCTCTCTCTCTCTCTAGGCAACCAACTTTAGGAAAAGTCAAATATAGGGAGGCTTCAATATAATGTTAAAACAGAGTTATGTACAATTGAAAAACCTCCACGTAAAATGTACCCCGTGGAGGTTCTAGTGTTAAAAGGTGGAGTCAGCGATTGTAACAAATACATTTTTGTCAAATTAAATCTCATGGGAACACAAACAAAGTGGTGCAGACCGCACCACACTACAATAGCCTAGCCATGGCACTGTGTGTCCGATGTGGGGAGCAGAGCGTCTGAGGGAGCACCCTGTGGCACTGAAGGCAGGTGTTTAAATACCAAATCAAACAAGCTTTCTAAAGAATGACTGATTTAAAAATTGAGTTTTGTCATTGTTCAAAAACCAAAACCAAGACATCACCAATCCATCAGGGGAATTCATTACAAGTGTTCACAAGTGTCCTTGGTCATCAATTGTATTTTTATCCGCTCAGTTCTTGACGTCAAGAGAAGTAATTTGAGACATTTGCATACAGAAGAGCGTCTTAACAACCACATTAATGGGATCTGAGCTCAGTAATGTCCTCATCTTGTTTAACAGAATGTGAACACTATCAGTGAGTAGTTTAATGGCCGCTAATATCCATGAAAAATGCAAAAATATTTAAAAAGAAAGCATCATGTCTCCCCACACTTTAAATGTAAAAATAAAAAGTACACTGTCATTATTTATTTGAATACACCTTGGAAACCAACAGAGTGGGAGCCATTACTCAGTCCTTGCTGTACAAAGGAGTGTCTAGAGACACATTAGTCATTCATTTAAATGCACTCTTCACATTTGGAGGCTGATATCAGACCATTAAACGGCTTTGAGTCGAAGGATGTGTCACAATGTCTGGTCTTACCCTGGAATACCACCAATTCCGTGTGTGTGCCGCGTTCGGGCTCCGGCCACATGCCCACCCGGGACTTGGGGAAAGTTTGAAGAGTCCAAGAAGCGGCTCTCCGCTCTGCTGTGTTATTTCACATTTTAAAAGTTGGGGTTGTTGCCCTGTTACCCAGTCTAAACTGTTCTCCGTCCTGTCACCCAAATGGTGGAATTATTCCTTCCTGCTCGGATACGGATAAGCACTTTAGGCTATTAGCAATTATTGTGAGATTGAATGATACATGGAAATGTTGTTAGCTATGCTGAAAGGTGCAGTAATTATTCTAACTGAATGTGGTTTGGTTTGCTTACAACTCCTCGTTGTAAGGACAATTGCAAGTCGTTGTGGATAAAAGTGTCTGCTAAACGTAAGTAAATAATGTACAATCAGTTGGAGGAAACAAAGGTATGGTTCTTTCTCATTGCACTACACCACCTGTAGCAATATTAGTTTATTCTTCACACCTCTCGCCCCCAAAAAACAGTTGAGTCATACATGCTGTACTGACACCACATCAAACTCAGACCAGCTGTCTGTTAGGCCACGATCAGACCTAACTTCTTTTTTTTTAATTAAAAGTGCAGCTGAAAAGCAGACGGAACGGTTGTTATGGGAAACGCCAGGTTTTACTACACACTTGTGATTGGTCAATTGTCAAAAACGCGGATGACGTAGGGCGTTTTCTTCAGAGAAGTTTTCTCAACTGAAAAAGAAGCTGAGAGCTGTTGAGAAAAGCACCTGCAGCAGCGTTTATATTAAACGCCTGTGGCACGTATAAATACACGGTCCGCTCCATAGGGTTATGATGTTAAAAAGAAGCCGACAACTTCCGTCTGAACTCTTAGCTTGTTAATAATGTACTTTATTTAATAATGTTTTTTTTTGATGTATTTGTATTTTACCTCTGTCCATGTTACCACCAAACAAAGACATTGTATACTAAAGAATCAAAGAATCTGTTTTGTTGATAAAAAAAGATGTGTTGGAAGACATGATATAAAACCCCCTGCAACTTGTCAACTTGTTGTGTTTTTTTACTTCACATCTGTCATTTTCCTTTGTACTCATTAATCTAACATTGTCACCCCTCCCAAATGTGCAACACTGAACCTCTTGAAGGCTAAAGTACCTGTCAGGGTTTAACCGTTAAAACCAAGGCATGCCAAAGTGAGAATTCAACATGCCACGTTTTTATTTTTTATTTTTTTACCCTCTCTCCAAAAGATCTGGTGTCTCTGAGCTGGCTGTCAAACTTTTAATCCAAGACACCCTTCATGAAGTTTGTTCCATTTTTATCCTCATGAAATGTGAAGATTTAAAGGTACACATTGCTGCCTGCCTGCTGAATGCCCTACAGTTAAACGTGATTTATATATATTGGATTCAGACCTAGGAACTTCATTGATATACAGTTACACCTACAGTAATATCCTAGTTCTTGTGTTAAAGGGCTTAACAGCAATGCACAATAGCAGCCTTTCTACTCCAGTCGCACAAAATACCCAAAAACAAAGAAAGATTAGTTCATGAACCCTCAATAAACAAATGGCTATAGCAAGCAACTTGTTAAAGTAGTGTGTAATATCTGCTAAAGTTGCACAGTGTCACCATAATACACGTATTTTAAAGGTTTCCATTTAACTACCCCCCCAGTGTTAGTATTTTGGGCAGGGTATTTCTACATTACCTGCATGCAGTGTTGTAAAACACACAACCTTTTAGCTGAGTAGATTTAATAGCTTTGCCTCCTTGGAGGAACTTGACTGGCTTGCATAGAGTCCTGACCTAAACCCGATGGAACACCTTTGGGATGAATTAGAGTGGAGACTGTGAGCCAGGCCTTCTTGTCCAACCTCTGTGCCTGACCTCACAAATGTGCTTCTAGAAAATGGGCAAAATGAACATACTCCTAAACCTTGTGGACAGCCTTCCCAGAATGTTTTAAGATGTTCTAGCTGCAAAGGGTGGGCCAACTCCATATTAAACCCTACAGATTAGGAATGGACCTTAATAGAATTCACCTTTATACGCATGTAATTAGCAGGCGTCCCAAAACTTTTGGCGTAGCTTTGCCTCCTTGGGTAAACCTGCTCTGACCACAAGATAAACGTGTTCATGGTGGTTCAGGGTTGTAATTTATTATTCATTTTCATCCGTTAACGACGGGAGGGCTTGAATGAAAACATGGGTTGGTTAAGGCAGAATTGATCATAAGATGATAGACCTTCTGGCACATCTGAAGTGCAACTTGTAGAATCATGCAGCGTTTACCAATTGATCGTACTGTACTGTGGGCTTCAACTGTTTCCCACGCATGCTGTGTTGTAAGGTAACATTTCAACAACAGTCTGCTGTTGACTGCTGTAAATTGTGCCGTCCTGAAAATCATCTACAAAGAAGCCCGAAGTACTACCAGCCTCACAGGACTGAACTCTGCGTGACCATTCATAAATGGAAATCAGAACTTTCTTTTAAATTGTTTATTTCATGAGGTTTCTTAAAGCTGTTCTCATTGTTGCTTGGTGCATGTCTGAGCACAGACAAAGCAAAGGGGGTGTGAATTGGAAAGCGGATAAGATTTGAGGGGACGTAGGGTGAATCCGCGTGGGAGGGATTCACAGGCAAGTTCGCCCCAAAATAATAACAGCATTCGGTCTCTTTTCCCCCGCCGACAGACTTGAAAAGCTTTGTGTGGACTGATAGGCTGTCGTTGACATCTGGGCTTATTATATTAGAGAGACAGTGGCTTTGCCACTCTTATGATGAATTATCTATTCTGGTTTTTTGTATTCAGTCTCTAATACTATACTGTAGCCGCACCCCCGCATGCGCGCATACACACACACACACAGAGTATGCCGGCCTTGAGGCAAGCCAGCAAGATTGAGTTATGAATGAAGCGGTCGAAGCTCTGTGTGCTTGCGCTCGCTCCATCTTGTTTTTCACAGACTCTGCCAGACAGACTCCAGCTCGTGAGGCGAGATAGGAACCATGCTCAGTCACAAACGCACGCACACACACACACACACGCACACCAGCGCACGCACACAACCAACTATTCCCATCATGACACCTCTTCTGCAAGCTGCAGGTTACAGGGGAACAGGGGCATAATTAGACTGTCAGTGTCAGCCTGTGTGTGTGTTAGCGAGCGCATGTGCGTGTGTGTTCGGGAACTTTTTCTGAGTCTGCATCAACGAACATGGATTGGTATGACATAAATATATAAATTAATAAGCATGGCAAATCTATGTGGTCACGTAATTAACATCAACGACGCCTTTTGCTTCTTAAACCAAGTGTTATAGACAAGGAGAACTAGCCACTGCTGAGAACTGTAGCCTGGGCTAAAATAAGCAGAAGCCGTTGAATATAGATGCCACACATCCAAACTGTTGTGAGTTTGATTTATTCGCCCCAAAAGCCACGTATGTACCGAGAGAGGAGATGAATGGAGCACTCTGCATGCTAAAAGCATGCTAATAGCTAATGCTAATAGATACTTTACCCCAGCGGTTCTGTAGTGGTATAGGGTGCTGTGCTGTGACGCCCCAAAAGTGATTCAGCACCTCGGCCACCTTCACTCGGTGGGAAACACACTTCACTTTAGTCCAATGCCGCGTTGGGTCGGGTCGTACGACGCTAAAGAAAGGAGAGAGAACATTGTGTTGTGTGTGCTTTCAACAGTAGCAAACATTTTTGGCCAACATGTCAAACAAATTCTGAGAGACAAATTGAAACAAACTTTGGCAAATAAAATCTTTAAACATGTTTTTCCCACACGTAGCCTCGACATGTGTCTATATCTAAGATGTTTAGCTCCATAAAGCACAGCTAGCCAAAATGGGGCGCAGAATATATATAAAGTATGTATATACTGTGTGTATAATAATATCCATCCATTGTCAACAACTTATCTGTAGTCAGGTCGTGGGGGCAGCAACTCAAGCAGAGGACCCCAAACCTCCCTTTCCAGAGCCACATTAACCGGCTCTGATTGGGGGATCCCAGGGCGTTCCTGGGCCAGTGTGGAGATATAATCTCTCCACCTAGTCTTGGGACTTTCCCGAAGCGAAGCCTTCTCCCAGCTGGACGTGCCTGGAAGACCTTCCTGGGAAAGCGCCCAGGGGGCATCCTTACCATTAAATTATTAAATATAATAATAATATATTTAATTTTACTAATATTATTTCAAAGGTTATATTTTCACAGCATTAGTCAAGTTGAAGATTACACTTCCTGGAAACATTCAATCTTTGCAAACATTTTATTGTTCCTCTGAGTCCAGCGGTAACCAAGCAGGTTTGGAGATGAATCGTTTGCTAAACATTTCTTGTTGGAGGGAAGTGTTTGGGGAACAATTTTTCTCTGCGCCGACACCACCCCCAATGTGTTTAATGTCTCAGATGATGTCTTTACTAACATGGAGATGGAGAGGAGGCAGTGGGGTGCATGTTGTACACACACACGCAATTGGTTAGTATGCACAGCTGTGATCCTGTCCTTCCTGCTCACGCCTGAGCCCGCGGTAAATTTCCCCTCATACATTTTAAGCCAAATATTCACTTCACATTGGCTGTAGTCATTCCCGGCGAATAAGACATGGATATGTCCTGTAATGCGTTTTTATTTGCCGCCTGGCCTCTTCTCCCCAGACGTGATATCCAGAGCTACTTCCCGACTCGATATTAGGTTGTATAGGCCCCCTTTCAGGACAGAGCAGCTCCGGATTAAGATGCATTTGACCGAAAATCATCTAGGTTTTCCTTTTTTTTTTTGGTGGGGGTGGAAGAGGAGGGGGTTCTGTCAATCATGTCGTCCTGTCACTGCTTGTCCATTTTGTGTGACACTCCGGCCAATAACTTTGCGATGGACAATTTTCGTTTATATATTTTCAAAGAGGCAACTCCCTTTTGAGATGTTTGCGATGAAAGGGTGTCCGTAGTGGAAATGCAATCTGTGCCGTGTGGAAGGTTTGAAAAGCTACATTTGGCAGCTGTCAAATCCACTGTGAGTGATGATGTGAGGGTTTTTTTGCGTGCTACACACATACTGTACGAGAACACTACAAGAAGGGAAACTGGAGACATTTGCGTAGATTGAACTGACATGGACCTCTCAACACTTGCTGTTGCATTGCAAGCATGACAAGGAATCTTCTCGACAATGCTTATATCATATAAGGACATTGTTTAACCTTTGTATCACATTTTGGCAAATCCATACACATTTTAATCTTTAGCATTTTGCTACGGTTAAAGCGTGGCGTAAATAGTCGCACCACAAATTGTGAGAATCTGCAATCTAGTATATCTATAATCTAGTGTATATGCACGCATACTGTGTATTGTTTACATGTTGTGAGGCCCGTTATATCTGCCCCCACAGACTAATACTGTACATTAGGATAGATGTGTTAAACTACACTGAATATTATACATTTCATAATACTATAATTTGTATGTGTGAGTGCGTGTGCGCGCTGGCACAGTAGGACTGCAATGGCAAATGAGTTTCACTATAACGAGTAAAGTGATATCATTGAGGATTGATGAGATTTGCATCACAGACCATTTTGAATTTGATAAGAAAATTAGATCTCGGTTGAAAGGCCAGAGTCATTATTTATTCGTTTTCAAACACAATCAGCCAATGCAGACACCTTTATTGGCCTTTCTGACTAATTCACACATTTTGATAATCTATTCTTGTTCTGTGTGTAATTTCACAGATGATATTTGGCCTGACATTTGCATTGATTCTGCTGTGATGAGTCTTAAAGGTGTTTTACGATATTCTAGCAAACACCTATTGTCTTTGTAAAGACATAGTGGAGTCCTACGCAGAGAATGACATCACATGACATCACACCCCCTCTGTGTGTGTGTGTGTGTGTGTGTGTGTGTGTTGTAATTCAAGCTTCTATGTTAATTGTTTTGGTCTGTTTTGGGTGGTTGCTCTACTTTGACATCTAGTGGCAGACATCTGTAAGGAATCACTTTTAATAATATCTTAAGCGTGTGGGGTGTTGTTATAAGCTAACGTTGCTATCACGCTATCTGCTGCAACAAAATGGCCGCCTTAAAACTAACCTCTCCCCATACCACTTCACTGTATTCCCTTCAAACAACATCCCCAAGATGTCCGCCGCTGTCAAGTGCTTCAGACGATCCCTGACTTCAGAGGTCCTATGGAACCCCTCCAGCAACGCACACACACACACACACACACACACACACACATACACATATACACACACGCAGCTGGCTTAATCCAATGACAGCATGTCTCAAGATGACAGTTGGTGACATTGTCTTGTGAACACCTTGATCGGTGACTCCATGGAAAGCGGGTAAATAAACTTTATTTCCCTGAAAGTCCAAGCCCACAGAATCATACATGTAATTTGCGAGAACTGCTGGGATTGCAGAGAAGAGGCTTGTGCCCTGTAATTCTATGTTTATTTTGAAATGCGTAATTGGCTGAATGTTGACCAGACCCCCAAACTCCCCCTCTGGCTAATTCAGACGAATGAGAAGTACTATAAGCAGGCTGAGAGTGTGTCGGGGGGGAGTCCAACCTCCCTCACCTTGAGTCTGGATCACAGCATGGGGCTATGTGACCTATATGTCCCATATGTCCCATATTTCCCAGAGTTCCTTTGTGTCTTTGTTCGTTAATTTCCCCGTTTTACAGAAGTTCACAACGGAGACGTTAGCTGTCTACCTGGGTGCCGAGATCAAAGAAACTCTTTCTCTCGTACAATCGCATGTTTTGGGCTGGTTTCTGTATTCATGCCTAATTGAATGTGCAAACAAGTTGTATCCACGCGTGCCAAAAGCATTGTGAGTGCTAACAAGGCCTCCTGCTGCATGTGTGAGCTGTATATATTGATACTGATGCAACATCTGGGCAACGCTTGTGTGGAAGGTCTGCAGTGTCTCTGTGACGTGAAGGCCAGTTGTAGCAGCAGTGACGCCGATCTGCTTTAATACACAGACGCATCAATCTCACGTTTTACGCTACGGGGCAAATGGACTGACAATCCAATATCCTGCTGCTGAGCAGCCCGGTGTTCCCCATACCCAGCGAGGCTGTGAGAATGTACACGTACATTAAGATTCTGTCATCTTATCTGGAAAATGATCAACGGCATCGTCCCATTCTGCACTTTTAAGAGAGGTGTTTTAGAAAACACCTGTCTAAAAGATGTTTTTTCAACAATATGTAAGCAAAACATTCATGATATATTTGTCTGTCACTAACCAGGCAATGTGACAAATGTAATTTTAATTTTAGCATAATAAAGCCCTGTTATAGCACTACAAAAGCAGGTGAACGGTCCATGAACGTCGACAGTGTGAGATCATTAAAATGCGTATAGCAGCAGTTTTAAGATGACATGTTTAAATATGTGATTTATGGTGCTTTTTGTATGTGTTGCGTCTCAAATCTCACACATTCAGCATCAGCAATACGTGCTGATCGTGGATAATGCACTTAACTCCATGAACCTGACTTGCAAATTTGTAACCCCCCCCTCCGGCCCTCCAACGGCACAACTATTTAAATGGAATGCATCTTTTATTTACATTCACGCACATACACATCAAGTGTCCACCTGTGCGGTGGCTGTATAGAGAAGTACACCATCTAGTTATGTGCTCATGCGGTCAGACTTCTTTTTCTCTTCACCCCAGAGAGAGCTAATCAGCCCCAGGCACTGCCTTTTTATCTCTTTTTTATTTTATTCCCTTGCAGGTTTTATTTCTCGGCTCTGAACTAATCCACAAATGTTAATAGTTTTGACAGAAGTGCTTACGAAGCCCTGGCAGCAACGGAGGGCCTTTCCTGCTGACAGCGGGAGAACCTTTTTTTTTTTTCCTGTCAAGGCTGCATGCATCGCACGGACATCACACCCGCCGTCAGTCGGACGTGTATACGCCGCTTTATTACGCAGCGTTAATATCAAAAAGTCGAGGAATAAGTACTCAAACCATTTGCTTATGTTTGAAAACGTTCCCCGCAAACTCAAATGCTAACGAAAAACTGTTTTAATATGTTTGATCGCAAACGTTTGCATTTCTGAAAGCTCCTCCATGATAGTGGCAATCCCAGCTGACAGCGATACCAGGAAGTAGGATCTTGAGAATATTACAGGGACTGAAAGAACATACTGTGCAGAACCCTCAACCTCCCAGGCTTCTGGTAGAGAACCAGTATCCTGACATGCCAGAGGATCTGTACACCACCATCTTGGGAGCCGTCCATTGAAAACTGTTGGCAGGCACCAAAAAATGAATGGCTGGTGATTGTATGAACATGTGAACCAGTGGAACCGTCTGCTAAATCAAGGAATCTTCTTGTTCTTTCCATGAATAAAACTGATGCTATCGCAGCAGTAGTCTCGCAGAACCAGCCTTTACATATATGAAGTCTGGGAAACAGCACTGGCTAACTGCGTCAGTTAACTGCGACAGCCCGCCTACTTGACAAGCAAGTTGTTTTGATTGACCGCACGACGGTCAATTACCAAGTCAGTCGATAAACATGCTATTAGGAAAACTAAACAACAGAAAATATTACATTTTAAATGAGTAAATAAAGAATTGCGCTATCGTTGCACTGGAAATTACGGAGACATACTTGTGAGTGACAATGCAAACAGCCAATGGAAATCGACAGTATTGATTCCCGAACGTCAGAGAGTCCCATGTCGAGCTCACAGGGGGTATATGTATGTATGTATGTATGTATGTATGTATGTATGTATGTATGTATGTATGGATGAATACGTTCAACATGAGTTGCCTATGTGACCTAGGAAGCTGAGACTATTGCAGCATCTGTACGTTAGCCTCGTTAGGAACGCCAGGATTTGACCCCGCCCCTGTGAGTTAGTGATACCTTTTGAACCCTAACCCTGTGAGTTAGTGATACCTTTTGAACCCTAACCCTGTGAGGTAGTGATACCTCACAGGAACCCTAACCCAACCGACAACTTTAGCCTGTATAGCAATGGCATCCAAATCAAAGATAACGTTTCTTATTTAATGCATATTTCAAAGGGCACAAACACTTATGAAGACGAGTTTTGCAGAGACCATATACAGTACAGCAAAGTAAACAGTGTTGTAGTTTATAGTCTGGCTAGACGATGACGTATTGACAGCCAGTGCATGAGATGTCCTATACCCTTGGGGCATGTATTTGTGTTTGAGAGACAGAACAGACTATTGTATATGCAAAGCGTGTTACAAGCAGTGTTTTTGGAACTTATCTATAATTGAACTAGAACTTTTTGATTTGAGTCGCCCGCAACTGCAATATTTTCTGGTAGCCTTATAGTTTTGGATTGACCTATCTATCACTGTGACCATGTATCCTTCAGTCTTGCATCTATTTACGTGTATATAGATGTGATTGTAATATTTTGGTGGTATTGTTGTTGTTTATTTCTGTAAAGTAGCATATTTTTATGGTTTAGCTGTATGAAATTGAGACTGAATTGAGACTTTTTGAAAAGATAAATAGGCCTATATGATAGTTATAAAACTATATGCAGGCCTATATTCAGAGAAAGAATGTAGTTGTTGCAAACATAACGAGCCACTTTGTTATCCACTTATTTCTTAGTGATGTGTGTGTGCATGCACACGGGTGTAGTCCCAAGCAGGAACGTAGCACATGCATTTATGTGAGCAAAGCAGAATGTTGGAGGGCCTGGACCTTATCAGGGGCCTATTCATTTCTGTGGGCGGGCCTATAAGTAATTGGGCAGTGGTCTCATGTTTTTAATTTATTTTTTATTCTACCATAAGACTAGAAGCTATAACGTACTTTAGACTTAGTTAGATGTGGTTAGATGTTAGATGTGGGTTTTAGTAGCGGGGGAAATATGAAATATCCATGCAGAACTGCTTTGATCACTGTGGGCTGTGTGAGGTTCATTTATCTCTGAAAACCTGTCTGAAATTCCGACTTTGCACTTCTTCGAGAAGGACGTCATAATAATTCAATTTCTAACTTCGATGTAACAATTTCTATTTTATTTTTATGAGTATTCATTACTTTTGAGGATGCATTCATATAATGCATTTTTAAGCACACATTCCCTGCCTATCTATGGCTGGTGATAGTCTTATTCTTGTCCTATTCTTCTTGAAGAGCTGTCTGCAGCAGTTTGTCTGAAACAAACTGGTGCATTAGGAGCCGACAGGCTCAAGTAAACACTTCCTATCAGCGGTATGTCTACAACACATTCACTATCATATACTAAGTGCAAAAAACTGCTTTTGCAGATTGCCCTTCTTTGATTTGTGCTTTGAATACGTTATCACCACTGGCTGGCATTCTATGAGGCCTTTTCAAGGCTTTGGAGAGCTATCAATTTGTATTTTATGGCCTTACATTTTGCAGTATTTCTCCATATGTTAGTATTTTACTGAGGTTGTATATCCATACATAGGATATACTTGTGTTGTGTATACAGTCAGCATATCTCTGTTAAAAGGAAGAATTGTGACTGCCCTTTTCCTGGTTACATTGCTAAAATCTCTTCCGTGCATTTCTTGAGTTCCTGTCAATATACGTACATACATACAGTATACTGTACAGTATGTGTTTTTATACTGCATCGGTAGACTTTACAGGTACCGTTTTCATTCACTTTCATCCCTCGTCGCCATAGTAACCACAAAATCAGGTAGCCTTCTTCCTCATAATGCACTTCAAACGTTTCATTCTGAAAATGCACACCGACATGAATGCTTGTTTGTGAGTATGCTGTGCCTGACCCCAGCTTTAGTACGGTTAGTGCTGCACCGATGTGCCATTAAATGTTCAAAAGAGAGTAAACAGTGTAACAATTGCATACCAGACAACATGTCCCCGAAATATCCTCAAAATATTCCTGTTCTCTCCCATCTTCTAGGAAACGAGTGAAAGGTCGGTGAACCAAACCCAACCGCAAAGTGACATTTTCTTCTCGAGCGCGAGGTACTGTTACCGAGGGCCTGTTTCCAAGGTTACCTGCGTAGGTCTTACTTACCAGAGAATAACACACGCACTCACACACACATACAGGTGAGAGGTGGAAACACAGAGTTTCCCCTTCCTCAGACACCTAATGTGCTTGGCACAACACAGTCGATCAGCCCATACACTGACCTGCATCAAACACTGTTTAAAACCACTCTGCCAGGAGCTATGGCAATATTGGCCATTTATGGACAAGTTGGCACACCCAAAATGGCCGAACCTCTCGCCAGAAGTAGCTTCAGTTTAATTTTGCCATGAGAATCAATGTGGAATGCCTAGAAATCATTTCAAATTTGTCCGAGCAGCAACTGAACTTACCAATCAGCATCGTGTAAATAGCTAGGTTGGCGTGGTTTAGATTTGCCGATAGCAAAAACGATCAGACGGTTCATCCAATCAACTGACGAGTTGATTGGATGAAGCAGTGCCTGCCCGTTTCGATGGACGGCTCCCCAGATGGACTTGTGACTAACAATCCATCTGGCATGTCAGGTTATTCCAAAAGAGCTTCTGCAGGTGTTCTCTGGACGGCCGAGTCATGTCTACTCTATCTGACGACACAGCGTGCTCACGCTGCTGTCTGGCGTGCAGAGGGCTTTCTACGCCCTCACGCGGAAATATCTCATCCGCGGTGAATCCGCCAAGGATCATTTACTACTTCCGTACATACTGGTACTTAAACACACATACAATCATGTATGTGTGCAGTATATATATAGTATATATACATACTGCACACATACATACACAAAACACACCCACATACAAAAATATACATCACACAAACATTTTTTCCCTACAATCTCAAACTACCTGAACTTCATGCCTTTTCAGTTCATAAAAGAACAAACATAACCTGAAAGCCCAGAATGGTTTTCGACAACAGGGCTGTAACCACCATATTCAATGGCCAGACAATTCTAGAGTGTTCAGTTACATTTTACATTTTACATACATTTTGCATGTTTGGTCAGCGTGGAGCACTATCCATATGTAGTAAAACATAATTTAGTCATAGTCAAGGTAGAAATAAATTAGATATTGTTCATGAGCGATAAGTACATTTGCAATTGACATCTCAGGAAATCGAATGCGTAATATTCCACTTGCCCCATCAAGAATCTTATTTGTTGGTGTAATTGGTGAAGCCTCTCATCAGTTGTGTTCCCACCACACATGCACTCACACACACAGGCCTGTAATCTGGCCTCCTCAAGGTGTATGGGTTTATCTTCTAACAGCTATGACTCTGGCATCTTCCTGATTGTGTAAACCGCATTATCTCACGACCTGCGTTGAAATGAAAGTCCAGCAGCAGGCAAAAACACACGTTATGTTGGTGCGTGCTTGTTGTTGACGCTTCTGGCTGTTAGTATGTATTAGTTTGTGTGATGGTGTGTATGTTGATACCTGTGGCCTTTTACGCGCTCGCATGCGTGTGTGTGTGTTCTCACTTGCACACGTGATTGTAAACTTGAACACGAGTATATTTACATTATAATGACGTGTGTATGTGTGTGTGTGTGTGCCCGCCCACGCTCCTGACAAAGCTCACTGGTGTCGCCGGGCGACAGAGCCGTGTGTCGGCCCGCTGACGTGTCATGCATTTTCGTCGTGTTTCCCCCCGTGGGGTGTGAAAACAAATGTGTAACTTTGCTTGGTGAAATAGTAGCTAAATGGAACGGCTGTGTCTGCCGCTGCTGCCCCCCTAAATGGCTCATCACAAAGTATCCATGTTAAAGGTACAGTCAGCGATCGTAAGCTAATGCACTTCATCAGCAAATATCCGTTTGTTCACTAAATACCTCCTCACGGCCTGTTAGCTGTGCGTTCTGAATGGGAACACAAACAAAGTGGTGCAGACCGCACCACACAACGCTGTCCCAGCCATGGAAATGTGTGGCAAATGTGGCGAATAATGAGGGGGGAGCTTCTGGGTGAGCACCTTATGGCACTGAAGGAAGAAGTGTTTTTGTTTTGTTCAAATATCTTCCAAATATCGTTCAAAACTCTTTATATCTTCTAAATACATTTTAAAACACATTTCCAGTGGATTGCATTGCTCTTCTAGTGTTCTCCGTCGCAGGTTGTTGAGATAAGGCCTGGACCAGTCTGTGGTTGTACAGTTTGCTCCAAGCTAGCCATTATCCTGGGCTTGTACAGTAGAAGAGAGAAAGGAGGGGGGGGGGCTTGTTTCAGCGGTGATGAACATGCAGTTATGAGCTGTACCTTTTGAGAAAATGTTCCATTACAGTGAAGTCACTCGTAACGGATTAATTAAGCCCTAGGCATGCTTATGTTATGTTCAAGAGAACTTCATTATATTGCAGTTTATGCAATGCTGACGTGTTTGAATTTGCATTTTCATACAGTGTTAAACCGGCGCAATAAAATCTGTAATGAACATGAGCTTTCTCTGTAATAATTAAGATCTGGGGAAATGTGTCTTGCTTATATTTTTAGATGCAAGCTCCTGTTTTAAGATGTGTTAATAAATTAAATACTCCATTTACTTCCCATATGGTGTAATCAAACAAACACTGCTTAAGTAAACAATTTTGAACTGTAATCCTTGTTCATATAATGAATGCTCAAGGAAAGCCGTCAGGATAGCTCATCTATATAATACTGTAATGTATATCAAATCTGACTTTCAATAGATTTAGAGTAAAGTCAGGATTGTGACGTTAGCACACACAACTTGGATTATGTGCGTTGTTATTGTGAAGAGTAATGATTTCTCACAAATGGGTGAGACATACTGTACATATTCGCAGTATCTTAAATTTACATTTACATTTACATTTACGGCATTTGGCAGACGCTTTTATCCAAAGCGACTTACATTTAGTACATTT